>SNQN01010738.1:0-20948 GCA_008642245.1 Bassia scoparia | reverse complement strand
ATTCTCTTACCTGGTATAAATAACGCTCTCTTATTTCATCTTGTGGTGATTTTGGACCATAAGAGTCGTATGTATTATTGGTGAGTTCGTTATATTATAACGTGCAATGTGGAGCGTATTATGCTCCTGGTGAGCGTATATTACGTCAGCATCTGCGATATATCGCTCAAGTGATTCCGTATATTCTTTCCAAAAACCTTCGAATATTTTCGAATTTTCACTCCGTATTTATTATTTCGTAGATTATCTCACCTTGATTTGAACGTACACTTTAGAACTCACTTGCTCTCCAAGCTAAGGATTGTTGATATGTTCTAGAAGTGGATTCCACGTAGATTTCTGGAGTAATTTATTCATAATTTATTTCAATGTGAATTGTTTGCGTTTGCGTAATTCATGTAGCGTATTTAACATGATTAGCGAAATATTCTAGAAAAATTACATATAAGAAAAATCAGATAAATTATTTACTAAAATGTGATTATATGAGCGGATTCAGATAAAATGATGACGCTAACATGATGGAAATACACTAAAAGCACGAGACGCCGCTCAAGCTGTGACTTGTTTGACGAAAACCTTTGAGTTTATCGAGAAAACCGAAGGAAAATATGTTTGCCTTGTAAGTGACCTTTGCTCAATAATTCCGAGTATGACCTCACGTATTTCCAACTTTCGTGAGTTCAAAGCATCTTTTTTGAGTCGAAACAAACGCGAGACGCGGTATGTTTCATCACGGATTACTCATTTGGGGAGACACATTTTCAGGTGTCTACACAATACTTGAAGTTATAAGAATATTTATTGCATTTGCTGCTCACATGAATTTCAAATTGTTTCAGATGGACGTTAAGACATCTTTTCTAAATGGATACTTGAAAGAAGAAGTGTTTGTAGAGCAGCCTCCAAGCTTCGAGGATGCACTGTTCCTCAACCATGTGTATAAGGTTGACAAGGCTTTGTATGGTCTTAAGCAAGCTCCTAGGGCTTGGTATGAAAGGTTGTCAAACTTTCTAATGGAAAATGGTTACAAAAGGGGAATAGTGGACAAGGCCTTGTTTATCAAAATAAGGGGCACTGGTTTACTTGTTGTACAAATTTATGTTGATGATATATTATTTGGTGCAACTAATCTGATGCTATGTAATAAGTTTGCTGATCTTATGCAGAGTGAATTCGAGATGAGAATGATGGGAGAACTAGGGTTCTTCCTTGGGCTGCAGATTAAGCAAACAGATGAAGGGATAATGATCCACCAGCAGAAGTACTTAAAAGAGCTACTGAAGAAGTATGGAATGCAGAACAATAAGGCATATGACACACCTGTTCCCACTTCTACTAAGCTGGATGCAAATGAAAGGGGAACAGCTGGATGCTACACTGTTCAAAGGTATGATTGGCCTACTTTTGTACCTCACTACTAGCAGACCTGATATCATGTTCTTTGTGGGGTTGTGTGCTCGATTCCAGAGCAACCCCAAGGAGTCACATCTGAAAGCAGTGAGAAGAAATTTTAGGTACTTGGTAGGAACAGTTGAATTGGTAGTACAGTTGAATTGGTCGGGTACATAGATGCAATCTATACAAGATTTCTTATTGTAGGAAAAGTACATCAAGTATGGCACACTTCTTGGGATCAAGTTTGATCTCTTGGGGTTCAAAGAAGCAACACACAGTTGCTTTGTCCACAGCATAAGCTGAATACATAGCAGCTGCAGCTTGCTGTTCTCATGTGTTGTGGATAAAGAGTCAGTTAAAAGACTTTGGTGTATTATTAGATTGTGTTCCTATACTTTATGATGATACAAGTGCTAATAAAATTTCTACGAATCCTGTGTAGTACTCCAAGAAAAGCATATTGAGATCAGACCCCACTTCCTTAGGGATAATGTGGAAAAGGTAATGTGGAGATGCTGTTTTGTAAGAGTGAAGATTAGCTTGCTGATATCTTCACAAAACCTTTGTGTAGAGAGTCTATTTGTAGGTTTAGAGTCTTGTTAGGTTTAGTTAGATTTAGGTGAAAGGCTTCTTTTTGTTGACCCCCCAATGATTGGCTAGATTAGTGTTCGTAGATGTATATATTGCACATAACTTTGTTGATACTACTTGTACCATTATGAAGCATGAGCAGGTGAAGTGAACTAAGTTGCTCAGAACAGGTGAACTGTTTGGGGTAATAGGACAGTATAGGAGAACAACAAATGGCCACGTATATGTTCTTACCAAATACTCATGGTTTTGGAAAAAATTGATTGAATGTCCTTAACTGCTGCTAGTTAGGATATATATGCAGTTCAAATTTCATTTTTGGCAAAAATCTGAGTTCATGGGTCCAACCCATGAGAACGTGCCACTTGTTTCGGTAAGTTAAGGTATTTATGGGAAGTTATTTCCCTTGAACTTCCACTTCTTTTACTTAACTACCAAGTACTTCACTTTCCATAATTTCTCTTTGCTTTCATTATGTATTCCCCTCTTGCTTTCTCTCTGATCATGACAACTCAATTTCATCACTCGGAAGTCTTTGTTTCTCTCTCTGAGTCATCTCGATTTCCGTGTCAAGTTCGATCAAAGAACAAAACTCTGTTAGAATGGTGAAGGAGACTACTGGAAAGGGAAAGGGGAAAGGGAAGAAGGTTAATTCTTCACAATCGGAGGTTGTTGTGGCCACTGAACTTTCAGAAACAACCATCGACACCACAAAGACCACCGTTTCAGCTCCACCACTTCAAACACCACCACCACCTGAACAATGGTACTCCGACACCACTATAACAACCACCATGCAACCATCTCCACCACCACAAAATCAACCCATAATTCCACCATCACCTCAAAAACCAATTCCACCACCACAAATCACCTCACCACCACCTTAAACCACAATTCCACCACCACCACCTCAACCTATATTACCATCACAACCCACTACTTCCACAAACCCTAAAATTGCGGAACCTACTCTTACTTCTCCGTCACCTCAAAACCCTAGCTTGGAATCAAAACCAGCTGAGGTTGAGAAACTTGAGGGGGAACAAGGTTCTGCTGCCAAGAATCTTGCTAAGGTTCTTGAGTCCGAGTTTTTGAAACCACCAGAGGATCAGGAAGAAGAAGAAGTTGAGGGTGACGATGAGGATGTGGTTGAGATTGGCTCTCAAGTTGTTGGAGTTACTCAGGGTGCTGGAGTTACAGGGGTTGTATTGAGGAAGTCCACTCGAGATTCATTGGTCAAGATTGAGGACAAAGAAAAGGCGATGAAGGAAGAAGAACAATACACTGGTACCCCCAAGGGAACCAAGAGGAAGACACCTGTTTCCCGGTCTGCTAAAGGTAAAACTGTTGCTTCTCCTTCTACTGTTCAGTCTTCTAAGAAAGCTGTTATGTCTGGTTGTGGTTGTGAAGAAGGTTATTGGGATATTCTTGCGTTGTCTGAAGTGAAACAAGTGTTAGAATTTCAGGGCTGGCTGAATCATATTAGGATTGTTAAGAAGGCTTATGTAGAGCCTGTTAAGGAGTTTTATGCTAATTTGTTTCAATATTCTGATATGAGTTTAGTTAGCAATGTGTATGGCAAAGATGTGTGTGTGTCTGTTTCTTCATTGGCTGAATTTTTGAATGTTCCTAAAGATGGTTATGCAGGGTATAGTGCAGATGGTTGGCCTATTGTTGCTGGTGTAGGTCATGATGAGATTATGAAGTTTCAACTTGGGAAGGTTGTTAGGACTAGGGAAGGGTTCAAAACCACTAGTCTTAGGGAACCTATCATGAAGATCTTGCATTCAATCTGTCAGAAAGTGTTGATCCCAAAGTCACAAGGTAGAGGGTCAGCTAGGAACATGGACATAGTTCTAATTTAACTAATGATGAAAAATGTGAAAAATAACTTTCCTGCCCTAATTATTGACCATATAATGAACTGCAAGAATGCTCCCTCTCGCTCTCTAGCCTATGGGTCCCTTATCTCTAGGATCTTGATCAAGGAATGTCACACTCTCAGTAGTGACACCATCCCTGCACAGAAATTCTCCATGAAGATTTTGCGTCAAAGGGTGACAAGCTGTGCAATGTTGGAGACTCACTAGTAAAGAAGTAAAACAAGGAACCTGTTGCAAAGAAAAGAAAAGTAGAGGAGACCAGTACATCTACTGATCTCAATCCACTGTTTGAGAAGATTGAAAAGCAGGATAAGACATTGGAGATGCTGGTGAAAATGGTGCATGGCTTGACCACTTCCTTCACTGAGAGGCAAGGGAGTTTGGAGGATAAGTTGAATGAAACTAGAGATTGGGTTGCTAGGATAAAGGCTGAGGGAAATGCAAGACAGGTAGTTGTTGATACTGGTCAGAAGGTTGAGACCACTCCTACTGTTCAGTCTACTGTTTTTGCTATGGCTGGACAGACATCTGTTGCTAAGGGATTAGTTGCAAAGCAGTCTGAAGAAGACGAAGAGATTGACCTCGAGGAATCCAGCCACGCTTCTGCAGATGGAAGTCAGGATGAGGAAGACAATGATGATGAAGAACTTCAAAATGATGAGGATGATAAGGGTTCTGATCCTGATGCTTCAGAGGACGAGATGGAGGATGAAGATGATGATGGGTGATGATCTGTTCTAGCTTCTGTTCCCCTCCCTTTATCTTTTGAACTACTTTGTGGTATCTGTTTTCTATGCCATTTTACAAGACATTATTGATGTAAATTGGTTCATGTTTAACTCTGCTGCACTATTGCTTTGCCTGTTTATTCTGTTTTGGGATTGTGAATTGTGAAACTAACAGACTTGTGCAGATTATATGGTATGATTTGGTAGTTGATGCTACCTTTTGGTTGAAAATGATATCTTGTGCATGTTATTAATTCTGTGAATGCTTTTTAATGATGCCAAAAGGGGGAAAACACTTAGAAGTTTTGGAAGCCTTTGTCTAGCTTAGATTGAGTCAGTTTAGTATAGTTGTAGTTTAATGTAGTTGAGTCAAATCTAGATGATTCTCTTAAAGAATATGATTCTGGATAGTCTGATTTATTGCTTTTATAGGAAATAACCAAGTTAGTTGGTTGTTTCACTTAGAGTCGAAAAAATCAAAAAAATTAAAAATATTGAAAAGGATAAAAAAATAGTCCCATTGAGATAGAGTTGTTTTTGCATATAACTTGTTGTTTGCAGGAACTTCTCACAGGGTTTGTCATCATCAAAAAGGGGGAATTTGTTGAGTTCCCTAGTGTTTTGAGTGATGAAAAATAATTGCAAAAATAGGTACATTGGTCTGATGAATACAGCTGGTCTGAACAGCTGAGATACTATTCTTGGTCACTTGAAAGATAGTGACATGTATGCTAACAAGTTATATTGTAAAATTTGCTATATGTGTTTGGCATACCGGAATTCCAACTATTGAAGCATAAAGTCCTTCAAGGAAGACTCGAGAAGATTAAGCGTATATTGAAGATTAAGGAAGTTTCGAGAAGTTGAAAAACAATGAAGATTGGTTCTAGGATTAGAATAAGTCTTCTTGTTGTATAAGTGCATAAATGTGTTTGTTGAGTGCTTGTATTATTGGTTGATGGCATTGGGCTTTGAACTTTCTCTCTTAGAGTTGAAGGCAACTGTTCTCATAACACGGATCATCTTGTCGAGCAAGAAAAGATTTTTGGAAAGTTTTCTTAAAAATATTTTCTAGAATGTTTTTTAAAAATGGTTTTATGGAAACTTCAAAGATGATCTGGTGGGAATATATGTTTGGATATATGGTAATTACTTGAGATGCAATTAAAGTAACATTAGATATTATATCATCTTGTATGGAATAATATCATATGGGACTTTTCCTAAAATATAGGGAATAGATATATTTTTATTTATCTCCTATATTCTAGGGTTGCAACACTAGTAATTGCTAGGCCTTTAGCTATAAATATCCATGCATATAGACTCACGAAAATACTTCTCTCCACGTTCTTAAAAGGTGTATTTTTGAGAGAGAGAAAGAAAGAAAGAGAAAAAGTCTATAGCCTAGATCAAGAAGGCATAATTCATACGCACGAGTGCACAAAGAAATTGAGCGATCAAATACTCTTGTAAACTCATAAAGTGAGTAATTGAGAGAAAAGTGAGTTGTGTTGAATCACCAACGAAGGGGTTGGTGATTTGATAGCTTTTGATAGTTCATTAGAGAGTGCTTGTGAGTTCAAGTGCGAATTAGCAGTACACTTGGGTTGAGTGTAGGGTGACATTGTGTGTGTGAGTTCACATACATTGTGAGTGGGGGTTGCTTTGATTATTTCGGAGTAGAATTAATAACAGTAACTAGGGTAGGAGGACGTAGCCCAGAGTTGGGTGAAGCTTGTTAAATTTGCGTGTCTTTATTATTATTGCTCGATATCGTTCTACGTACTGTTCAACACTTATTTCGCTGCGAGACCAGACCAGTCCAACTAGTCTACTCTACTAAAACAATAACAATCGAAAAATTTTAATAGGCACTCAATTCACCCCCCCCCCCTCTTGAGTACCTTCGGGAAACCTTCAGAGGTGATCAAACCAAGCCCGGGCCGGGCCAAAATTTTGCGAGCTTTGGACAAGAATTTGCGGCCCAAAATCGGTCCGGGCCTGGCCCGACCCGATTTTTCCAAATTTTTCGCGAGCTTTGGTCGTAAGTTTTTTTCACATTTTAGTTAAAATTTTGGGCCCGACCCAAAAAAGCCCGAAAAGCCCGCCAAGCCCGCTCCCATATTTCGGGCTTTGGGCAACAAATTTAGGCCCGAATTCAAGCCCGGCCCGGCCTGATCTAAGGGCCTAAATTTTCAAGTCAAGCCCGGCCCGACCCATGATCACCTCTAGTAAAAATTGATTTTGTGCGTGTGCAAGTCAAGAGCCATGCATGGCAAGCAGTGGAATGAATGTGGACATGCTTTGGGAGCAAGCCACAAGCTTGGAAGGTTTCGGAAGCTTTCGGAACGCTCCGTTTCGCTCAATTTTGCGTTTTGCTTAACAAATTCATAAATATTTATCCACAAATTGATTAATTATTTGCAAAATATTTTTTAAAATTTCGTAACTTTTGGATATGTTTTGACAATTTAATTAATTATTGCAAAATTAATTAAATTACTATAAACTTCAAAAAATTGCAAAAGTGTTTAGAAAAATTCAGAAAATCCTAAAAAATGTCTAAAAATAAGTTAAAATTATTTTGAATTAAAAATTATTTTTAAGGATGCATTAATTTAGGCAAGAAAAGATGTTTTGGCTCTGCAAATCGAGGTTCTACATCATTGTTTGAGGAAGACGTTCTTTAAGATTGGACCAATTGTCATGTGGTATAGTTATATCATTGGCCTTTATGGAGGGACAAATGTAGGTATCTACAACATCCTTTTGGTATGTGATACTATTTACTAAAGTTTTTTAAATTAAATTTGTGACTTATATGTAAAGAACGGAAAATATTGTCATGTGGGATCTTGTTGGATTCGTTGCACACAATATGTGGATTATTAATGTCTAATTATTTGTGCATTTTTTTCTTTTTATAACTAAATATATTGGACATACAAGTTGTGTATTGGAGAGCATGAAAGCTTGTTGGATGCAAGTAAAAAAGAACAGTGAAAGTATACTCATTTATCACAATAAGCTAGTAAAAGTAGTTAACTCAACCAACTAACCTCCAACATTTAACAACTAACTTTTATAGTTCTATACTAGGCCCTTAAATGCATTGGTTATGCATCATAGAAATCAACTAATTCTTATGTGTTTCAGAAGAAAATAAAGGTGA
Organism: Bassia scoparia; assembly: GCA_008642245.1. Taxonomy (NCBI): domain Eukaryota; kingdom Viridiplantae; phylum Streptophyta; class Magnoliopsida; order Caryophyllales; family Amaranthaceae; genus Bassia; species Bassia scoparia. The sequence goes on along the minus strand of SNQN01010738.1, from coordinate 13,170 downwards.
GCAAAAGGCCGGGTGCTGATAGGCATATTAACGTGATATGCCTATCAACATGTATTTTTGTTATTTTGCTTTTTAGGGGGATAGAATTGTCATTTTTCTTTTTTTCTGGTGGGTTCCACACTTCCCCGTTCACATTGCCTACAGCTAATGTTCGTCTAAGGCATCTATGATCCGATAAAGATTTATACGTTTTTATAGAAGTAATAAGTCTATGTTTTAAAGAACTACATCTATACTTTAAAAATATACGTCTATGCTAAAGAAAATCGATGGATCTTGTTTTCGCTGTATTCATTCTCTGACGATCGTCGTCCTTCTTACTAATTGATATTTCAGCCCAACGAAGAGTCGATGACAATCATCGCCGCTGATGACGAATCCTCTGCTTCCGATGACAACGACGAATCCTCTGCTCCAATGAGGATGACGAATCCGACAACAATGACACCCTCACTTTTGTATTTTTTTAATGGGTGATTGACCCATCCTTGTCTATCACGTTGATATTTCTTTACGTTCACAAAGGGCCGTTAAGGCTAACTCGTGACCTGAAATAAGGGATTTTTAATTCGGGCATAATTTATAGGCCATGGTAGGCTAGCTCCTTTGGCTCCTTAAAGCACCGCACGAAAAACAATTATTGGGTTATCAAATCAAAGTACCATACAAGAACAACCATCATCATATGTAAAGCTTTAACAAGAATCTTTGTTGACCACAAGATTATACTCCCTCCATTCCATACGTTCATGCAAACCCATTTATTTCATTATTCTAAGTGAAGAGAATGTTGTAAATAATTATCAATGTATAGTTATAAAAATAGTCATGTGATGTCTTGTTTGATTCGTATTAATGAATAGATTATTGATATTCAATTGTTATAATTTTCTTAAATGTGTAACTAACGATATAAGCGATACAAAATATGCATTGGGAAGCGTATGAATAAGAACTGGCAGGATCTTCATAGAACAGAGAGAGTACATTTTTTAAAAAAACATAAGATTGTGGATTAGCTTAAGTGGTACAACAACCACTTTCCTTCACCCCAATTTGTGCAGTTTTTGATATAAGATTGGTTATTGGCTACACTAATTTACCTTACCGTTTAATTTTTTCTCTTTTAAAAAAATTAATACTCTTACCTTTTTTTAAATGTTTCATACCAAATTTAAGAGTTGACTAAATAAGATAAAAACAGTTAAGTAAATAAGATAAAATAGTTAAGGTAACAGGATAAATGTGTGAGTGAAAATTTTTGCGAAAATGTAATTTTGGATTTATAGTTTAAATGAACTAATGAGAGTTGAATTTAGAAAAGAGTAATTTATTTTTAGATTGGTTTGAAACAATTATTTGAAAACATCCCTAAATGGAAAATTGAACAACCAAACAAAACGGAGGGAGTAATAAAAAAAACTTCTCAAACCTGAATAATATTGAAGCTGGTTGAAGAACATCGCACATTTGCGTTACTTAAAATCACACAGCCCCAATCTAAATTAGTAGTACACACATATAGTAGAGATACTAACATACAACCAAGCTTGTATGTGTATGTACCAAGGATATTTGATCCTATAATTGGTAGTTTGGTACCTAGTAACCTTATTGTATACATCACATGAGCATGATTGCGATAATATCATACAATCAGTTGTACTATAAAATTTACCTATAAACGAACATAACATATAGTAAGCGGCTTTCAATCAATTAAGTATAGGATCAGTTGATAGGATGCTAAACATTTTCACATCAATACCCACCCCATCATCCACCATAAAATACTGCCTAAGTACACCTTCCTTCACAAATCCGACCTTTTCGAGCACCCTTTCGGACGCAGTGTTCTCCATATCTACATAAGCTTGAACCCTAACAAGATTAGGGATCGTCTCGAAAGCAGCCGGAAGAACCATCCTTAGCACGGTAGGAACAATACCTCTACCCCAATATTCGCGGCCTAAAGCATAGGAGAGTTGTGATCTGCCCCTATCAAGGCCAAACATGCCCTCTTGTCTTTCGAGGACGACTTGACCTATGGCACGACCGTCCGAGCAGATGGCTTGGTACCATGGTTTTGAAAGGACAACTTCGTTGAAATAGCTTATAACTTGTTCTTTTGAAGAGTTGGGAGTTATCGAAAGCTGTAAGTCGATGAACTTCAGCACTTCTGAATTACATGCCCATTTCATGAAGTCATCAACATCTGATAATTGGTAAGGTCTTACTGTGATCTGAGACATCCAATTAAAATGAAAAGAAATATGTGGCTTGAATGCTTCTTTTTTTTCCTTATCTTTGATGTGAAAACAAAATTCGTGTCATCATTGAGTTTAAGGAAAGTGATATAACTTTAAGGAAAAATGGAAAGGAATAATCCCACCTTTTGGTGGTTTTCAATTAATAATCCGAACCGATCGATATTACGGAATATACTAAGCTTTAACCCTAATCTTCATTAATCATACTAAGTCACTAAGTTAACCTACAAAATCTCTCTCCTTACCTATCTTAACCGGTTACCCGTTTAATTTCATTTTTTTAAAAAAAAAAATTGTAAAACAAAGAGACATTGCATTTAATTTTTTACTCCCTTTCATTAACTTCCTCTTACTCCTCCCTTTCATTTAATCTCTATAAATGCCAACCCCCTGTTCTTCTTCTTCACCAAGTCTTCTACTCTGTAATCTCTCTTCTCTCTTCTCTCTTGTTTTTTTCTTTCAATCTAAGAAGCTTTTTGCTATGACATCCTCAATCAATTCATCAGGTTCATCGAGTGGTAGGTCGAAGAGTGTGAGGTCTAATTCTTCTACTGGGCAAGTTCTTTGCTACCATGATGATATTGCGCCGTTGAGGGTGGTGAAGGTCGAAGGTCCGACCAAAGGGAGGCGTTTCTATGGCTGCTCTCATTACCCAGTAAATCCCATCTCAGAATTTTCGATATTTTTTAAAATCGTGTTGCTATGTTATTGCAAAATTATGCCCAATTTATTAAAAGCCCTAATTATTTTGATGCCCTAATTTCTTGAAATGTAGCCCTTATTTTTTTATGACTTGTTTTTGTTAAAATTGTAGAGGACTTGTGGGTTTTTCAAGTGGGCAGATGTTGTTGAGGAGGTTTGTGAGCTTCAACACCTAGTGTTTGTCAAAGATGCCAAAATTACAGAACTTGAGGCCCAGAACTATGTTCTCAGAAACAAGCTAAGGAAGGTGAGGATCAAGAAGGCTGACTTGGCTGATGAAGTTGAAGAACTGGGAATAGCAAACACTGAAAGTCTTATGGAGTTCAAGAATTACTCCGGTGACAAGAAGCTCATCGTTGTGTGCCTCATTCTCTTTGGTTTGGTCCTATTGTTCAAGTGAATTGTGGGGTGTTGGTTTATGGTAGTGACTAGGTAGTGGGGTGTTGGTTTTTGGTAGTGACTAGGTAGTGGTTTTATGAATGAATGATGCTGATCTAAGTTGTAACTCATCAATTTGGTTATAGCCAAGTTTGGCATTTGATATATATATGAATAAGATGAGTTTATTATGTAATTTACTCTGCTTTTGCACTTGAACTTAATTTCACTGAAATTGAAACATTATACATTGCTAATGCTAGTCAATAAAACTTGAATTTAAATCATTGTTTAACCAAATTACCAATAGTTTGACACAAAATGGTCTTTACTTAATACAAATTTTGATCACAACACACAAAAGACATTGTCAAAGACTGAGAAAAAACCACAAAATACATAGCAAAAACCACAAAAGTGTGATGTTTAAGTGTCATGTTTTGGCTATCATTTTCATATAATAGAACTAAGACTGAGCAGCAGTTCTTGTTGATACTTGGGAAACAGAAGCTGATATCCTTGTAGTGCCACCCCTTGGTCTTCCTCTGCCTCTTGCTACAGTGCCACCTGACATTCTTGTAGGGATTGGTCCTTGAAGCTATTAAAACACAAAATACACAGGTTAGGGCATTGTTATATAAACCAAATATGTAATTTAATCTGAAATGTCTTACATTGGTTAAGATGGAACCATCTGGTTGATGCAGGATCCCAACACCCTTGGGTACTGCACCTCTTCCCCTACCAACCCCTCTTCCTCTAGTTGCTCTAATCTCAGTTGTATTTCCAGAATCAGAGGAACCTCTTCCCCTGCCACCTCCTCTACTGCTCTTGTTGTTGTATCTTCCAACCACTCTTCCTCCCCTGCCAATCCTAGAAGGTTCAGCTGTGGCATTGTGATGGGTTGTCACAGTGCTGTGACTGTTGGTTCCATTTGTTTGAGTTGCATTGTTTGGTGTGCTTCCATCTTTCCTAGGTCTCCCCTAGGTATTTTTGGTGCTGGCTCTTCTTGAATACAACTGTTCTTGTTGGGACATTGTCTCTTGTTATGGCCTTTAGTCTTGCAAATTGAGCAGGTCATTTCCATGCCATGTTTGGTCAATTTACCGTGTTTTTTAGGATCTTCAAAGGGGTCCTTTCTCCTGTTCTTTCTTGGTCTACCAGGACCAACCTTAATTGGTGGTGGGTCAATTGTGATGTCACTATCAGGCCAGTATCTCTCCCTCTCTATTGGTGGAATTGGGTTTTCATAGGCCTTGTTGTGTTGCTCCTTCTTGCATGCTTCTTGAACAAAATCTTCAGGTTTTTTGTAAATCTAAAATATTACTGCACAAGCATGGGCACATGGTAAGCCAGTCATGTCCCATTTTCTACAAGTGCATGTTTTGGCTTCCAAATTCACTTTTAGGCTATCCAAGTAGTGGTTGAATTGGAATATTGTGTTTGATGAGGGCATGACATCACACATAGCAACTTCAGCCTTCTCCTTCTCTAGATTTTGCTGCACTCTTGGACTGATATTTGTAGGCCATTTCTCAATTTCCTGTCTTTTTCTGACAAGCCTTTGCATTAAGGCAGCTCTGATGTCATCTAACATGTAGAGTATGTGTTTTGCTCTAGCTTGAATCATAAAACCATTGAAAGTCTCTGCCATGTTACTGGTTATGGCATCTGACCTTATTTCTAACTTCATAAAAGCCCTGCAAAAGCACTCAGGATTATATGACTTAAAACCTTCTGCTGCAACTGGATTAATCTTCTCAAGCTCATTTAGAGCATCATTGTAAGCTGCTTTATTGTATGCCTTTGCTATTATCCAGAACCTCAGCTTCATGTCATCTCCCCTGAAGTTCTTGTGCCAATTAGCAAAAATGTGCCTTATACAATGCCTGTGTTCAGCTTCAAGCAATACAACAGCAACACTAGATACAATAGTCTGCAACCAACACATTGACATTAGAAAACTTTAATGAAAAGCTAAAATAACAACTTTACAAGAAATTACTACATGAAGACAAACCTGATGTTCATCAAAGACAATAGCCAAACCACCCCCAACTCCGAAATCCAAACTATGTTGCAAATGCTCCAAAAACCACTGCCAAGACTCATTATTCTCACCCTCAACCACTGCCCAAGCAATGGGATACATCTGATCATTCCCATCTCTTCCTACTGCCACCATTAGTTGACCTCCCAAGAATGTTTTCAAGAAGCATGCATCAATGCATATGATCCTTCTGCACCCCTCTAACTAGCCCTTCTTCACACCATGGAAACACATGTACAATCTCTGGAAAATTTGAGGTGGCCTTCCATCCTTCTTGTATGTGACAAGGCCAGTGTCTGTTCCTTCACCAGATTCTTTGATTGCTTCCAGTTACCTCCCTATTTTAGCATAATGCTCCTTCATGCTTCCATGTAACCTCTTGTGTGCAAAATATTTCACCTTATATGCAAAGTCCTTCTCAATAATAACCTTGTAAGCTCTCTTGACAGTTTCACAAATCTCCTTCGCAAACCAGTGAGGTCTAGCTTTGAAAACCTCAAGGAGTTGTTCAGCAAGCCATGTAGTCTTTAGTTGCTTGTTCTTCTGCATGTTTCTAGTGCAGTTGTGTTCATTCATGACAGTTTTCACAACAAAGGAACCCTTTCTTGAGTCCCAAGAAGCATACAGCTTGAAAGGGCATTCATTGCTACACTTCACACCAAGCCTTTTCTGTCTCCCATTATCACTGACAACAATTGAGACATTCCTACCCTGGTAAATACCATATTTGGCAACAGCTGCTTTGAAATCCTCCCTAGTTGGAAACCTCTGCCCTACTTTCCACTTGAAAGTTGCAAAATCAGTCCCTTTACCAATTAGAAGACTCCTTTTCTCCCTCCTCTCAGCAACTGTTAAATCATCTTCACTATCAGGTGGGGTATGAATTTCCTCTTCTGAATACTCATAGTCAGAAAAATGATCTTCATGTTCATTTTCCACAATCTGAGATGGTTGTTGTTGTGTGACTGACTGTGAACCCAGTTTACCATCTGCAGCATCTTGTTGGAGTTTTTGTGCAATAGCAAGTAACTTCTTGTTGAATCCTTTCACTGATTCCCTTGCAGCTGTGAATTCATCATCACTAGAGTCAGCATCCTCAAAAACATCATCATCCCTAAGGTGTGTCAAATCACCATCCTCCCTAGCCTCATACTCTGCATCATCACCATCCATTTCTTCATGATCTTCACCATCCTCTCCAGAGCCATTTGGTATGTAATCATCATCATTCTCAGAGTCCTCTTCTTCCTCATCCTGCAAATGCCATTCAAACCCACCTTCCAGACTTCCATCATAATCTGGAACACCAAGATCATCTACACCCAAACCAATCAGCTCATCTAATGCAATAGGAGTTTCTGGTCTGGGGTCTTCCCACTCATAATCATCTGGTACTTCAGTCCTGTCAAAAATAGAAACTGGAGAGGTTCCTTGTGTGTTTTTTGAACTTTCTTTTGCTTGGTTCCTTTCTTAACTAACGTCCCAGGATTAGTTGTACTTTTAGGATTAACTCTAGGACTATGTTGTTGGACATTTGACTCTTGGGTTAGAATGTTCCCCCTTGACCTAACTCTAGAATTTGGTCTCACTAGGGTTAGCTTCTGAGGTCTACTCTATGTTTGTGAAGTAAAAACACCAGAATTTCACCTACTTGAGACAAATATTCAGGCAAAACCCAATCCAACTCAACATTGCTATGCACTACAAACAGATCAACACACCTAGATTTCAGAGCAATTTCTCCCATCTCCCTAACCTGATTGTCATCATATACTTTCCTCYATCCATTTTCATATGAACTACCAGGAACAAGATAGTAGATCAGTTGAATAGCCTCGTAATTCCCACACTTTTGAATCAATTCCCTCAGATACCAAAAGCACAACTCATCAGGGTCAACTGCAAAAGTCTTAATCTTACCAACAACATACGAATATGAATCACCCACCCTCTTAAACACACCCCCATGGTAGTATTTCAGAGTTACATTATCCATGGCTACACAAGGCTACACAATTACAAAAACAAGCAGAAAATAAGAAAAATATATGGTTCAAGAATTTCGAAAAATTTAATCATACTTCATACAAATGTAATGCCAAATCAAGAAAGTTCATACATTTAAAGAATTTAAAAAAAAACGAACATAAAAACATCCAACAACAACATGCAAACACCAATACGAATTGCAAATTTAGGGAAAAAAGAAAGAAAGAAAGAAAGAATTAAACTCACAAAATTCAGCACAAATTCATGGAAAAACGAACGAGAATTCCAGCGACGAAGCAGCTTCAATGGAAGTTCAAGCGACAAACCAAAGGTTTCAGAATTACAAAAGTTCTTTTTTGGCGTTTTTTGGTTAGAATATTGGATTTAGGAGGGAGAGTGGGGTTTAGTGGGTTTAAGTGGGGTTAACAAGTCAAAGGCAACCGGTTTAGCAATTAATCAGTCACTTAATATGATTAATGAAGATCAGGGTTAAAGCTTAGTATATTCCGTAATATCGATTGGTTCGGATTATTAGTTGAGGACCACTAAAAGGTGGGATTATTCCTTTCCATTTTTCCTAACCTTAAAGGATAGAATAGGCTTTATTTTGCTTTATGTGGAGTACTTTCTTTATTCTCTTTTGTTAGTGTTGATTGTAATTGGAAAAAAATTAAGAAAAATGAATCTTTAATTAATAAAATTTGGTTATTTAATAAGATTTTTAGTTGAAAAGATCAGACAGATTTTTCGATTTTTTACTTATAGCGAAAAAAATAATAAATGTGTGTTAGAAAATTTATGTTGATAGTAATCTAAATAACAGTTAAACTGCTTCTACTTTATGCGATAGAAGAAGTTAATATATTGTGTTCGTTTTACCATGAAAAAGGGATAAAGTTGTACTCCATTTGATTCATTTTATTTGTTACATGTGCTTTTTTACATTTTTCATGGCACAACTTTAAACATTTATATCTCGAATTATATGTAAAAAAATAATATAAAAACTACAAATTTAAAAAGTGTTCGTTGAGACAAATCAAACAAGATCTAACAAGAGTAATATGTTTTAAACTATATATATAGGAAAAAAAATAAGGTGAAACTTACAAAGTGAATAGTACCAATTTAGAAAATGTACCATCTAAAGTGAATCAAGGGGAATAGTTATAAATAGAAACTATTCTTCATGGGCAATGTTAGATACTTCGTAGACAAAGTACAATTTGGGAAAAAAAGTACGAAACTGTGATTTATAAATCCCTGCTATTAATATATGTTTTCCCATTTTTAATAAAGGTTGGGGGCCAAATAATGAGAAAAGATAAATTCATTTAAGCTATTTGCAAATCGCACATTCAAGTAGTAATTTCACCGGAAAAAAAAATACAAACTGACCACATGGTGGAGCCATTTGAGTGAACAGTGAAGATCTTCCACAAACAATGTTTAACAACTTGAAGAAAATGTTTTACATTTTAAGACAATGTGATGTGGATTTATTAGCAAGAAGCTCACAAATCCAGATAACAACCGCAAGAAGTGTGGGGAAATGCATGGGTCGGGGATTGCGTAGGGAATGCGGAGAATGGAACTGAAGCGGGGAAAGTGGGAAAAAAGAGGGGAAAAAGGGTAGAACTCGAGTGAACAAAATATATAACTTCAAATCCCCGGACTAATCACAGGACTTAAAGGAGCTTAACTCCAAAAGACGAACCAGCTCCAAGGAGGAACGTTTAAGTAGTTAATCAAGCGAATTCCCAGAACAACCTCAGAGCTCACAAGGTTTTCTCTAAATTTTTAAAAGGTAAGATATAAATCTTATCCAGAAGGTTTTCTCTAAATTTTTGAAAGGAAAGATATAAATCTAATTTTTAAAAAGAAGAATTTTTAAACAAAAAAATAAATTGCGATTTTATTAATATATTTGACCCTATTTATAATACAAAGAATATATAAAAGGAAAGATATAAATCTTATCCAGATAACTACCTAACTAAATATCTAATTATATCTTAAAATATCCTAACAAACAAATCAGGTTTACCATAACAAACTAAAAATATCCTAACTAACTCTTAACAAAGTGAATTAAATCGAAACTAATATCTAATAACCCAGATTTATTCAGCCCAACCAACCCAGATTTTCCCATTTTGACCCAGATTTTGCAATTTAGCCAAGATAGATTTTCCAATTCACCCCAAACAAATATTCGACAATAATATAAAAATAAAGCTAATAATGATCTAATCCCTATGCAGATCATTCTCCCATTCTTGAAAGAACTTGTCCCAAATTTTTGTGTACCAAACCATGCAACCATCCATATGCGACACTCCATAGTAGTGTGAGGTAAAATTGTAGGTTCTCGAACATATGCTTCAATAATAATATAATTGGACGATTTGCAGGTTTGTAGTGGCGGCTTCCAGACACTAGTACAAAAACCATCAAAAGCTGCGGTTAAATATAGCCCAAAAGCTGCGGTTTTGAACCGCAGCTTTTGGAGGCGCAGCTTTTGTTAATTTGAAGCAAAAGCTGCGGTTAAAAAACCGCAGCATTTAGAACACTCAATGCTGCGGTTTTAGGTAAAAACGCAGCTTTTGGACTAGCTCAAAAGATGCGGTTTTTACTTAAAACCGCAGCATTTGAGGTCTTAAATGCTGCGGTTTTTGTAAAAACCGCAGCTTTTGAGTTAGTCAAAAGCTGCGGTTTTTACCTACCGCAGCATTGAGTATTTTTTTTTTTCAATAATTGTATATATTTCAATATAACCTGTATTGATCGCAATTCGAGTTAAAACCTGCACATATACAATAACCTGTATCGTCGATCTTCGTCGATTGCATGTAGCACAAAAATATAAACATTTAATAATAATAAAAATGGTCGAATATATATATAATATATATATATTATATTATATATATATAATATATAATATATTATATATATAATATATATATATATATATAATATATATATATATATATATATAAGAGTATATACAATAAACTTCGTTAAAGTTCTATTGCATAGTATATACACATACTCAGAACCTGAGTTCAATATACACAATGGTCGTGCATAAAGAGAACTTGTCTCGACAACGTTGATTTCCGCATCCGTAAAGGCTCATATCTTGGTTGTTGAAAACTACTAATAAATATGTAAAAAATTTGAAGTTTCAATATAACATGTCTCAATAATTTTGCTTCAAGTTCAATATACATAAATAGGCCATTTTAGTCCTTTTAGGCATTTTCCGCCTAACTTCTACAATTCAAACCATTACAAGGTTTTAAAAGCATAAACATGTCTTACATAATTCATTTAAGCTTGCTAAGCCTTGGTTTAAGTAGTTTAGACATGAAAAAGTCAAAGTAGGCCATTTTAGGCCATTTTCGCGCCTAACTTCTACAATTTCAACCCATTGCAAGGTTTTGAAGCATAAACATGTCTCACATAATTCATTTAAGCTTGCTAAGCCTCGGTTTAAGTAGTTTAGACATGTAAAAGTCAAAGTAGGGCCATTTTAGGTCATTTAGCATTTACGCGCCTAACTTCTGCAATTCTAACCCATTACAAGGTTTTAAAAGCCTAAACATGTCAAAATAATTCACGTAAGCTTGCTAAGCCTTGGTTAAAGAAGTTTAGACAAGAAAAAGTTAAAGTGGGCCATTTTAGGTCATTTTTAGGCCATTTTAGGCATTTTCGCGCCTAACTTCTACAATTCAACCCATTACAAGGTTTAAAAGCCTAAACATGTTTCAGATAATCATTTAAGCTTGCTAAGCCATGGTTTTAAGTAGTTTAGACATGAAAAGTCAAAAGAGGCATTTTAGGTCATTTTAGGCCATTTTAGGCCTTTTCGCGCCTAACTTCTGCAATTCCAACCCATTACAAGGTTTTAAAGCCTAAACATGTCTAATATAATTCAATAAGCTTGCTAAGCCTTGGTTTAAGAAGTTTAAGAAGAAAAGTCAAATAGGCCATTTTAGGTATTTTAGGCATTTTCGCGCCTAACTTTGCAATTTCAACCCATTACAAGGTTTTAAAGCCTAAACATGTCTCACATAATTCATTTAAGCTTGCTAAGCCTTGGTTTTAGTAGTTTAGACATGAAAAAGTCAAAGTAGTCATTTTAGGTCATTTTAGCCATTTTAGGCCATTTTCCGCGCCAACTTCTGCAATTCCAACCCATTACAAGGTTTTAAAGCCTAAACATGTCTAAAATAATTCAAGTAAGCTTGCTAAGCTTGGTTTAAGAGTTTAGAGAAGAAAAAGTCAAAATAGGCATTTTAGGTCATTTAGGCATTTAGGCCATTTTCGCGCCTAACTTTGCATTTCAACCCATTACAAGGTTTAAAAGCCTAAACATGTCTCACATAATTCATTAGCTTGCTAAGCTTGGTTTTAGTAGTTAGACATAAAAAGTCAAAGTAGGTCATTTTAGGTCATTTTGGCCATTTCACGCGCCTAACTTCTGCAATTTCCAAACCATTACAAGGTTTTAAAGCCTAAACATGTCTAAAATATTAAAGTAAGCTTGCTAAGCCATGGTTTAAGTAGTTTAGACATGAAAAGTCAAGGTAGGACCATTTAGTATTTAGCCATTTTAGGCCATTATCGCGCTAAACTTCTACAATTCCAACCCATTACAAGGTTTTAAAGCCTAAACATGTCTCAGATAATTCATTTAAGCTTGCTAAGCCTTGGTTTTAGTAGTTTAGAGAAGAAAAAGTCAAAGTAGGTCATTTTAGGTCATTTTAGGCCATTTTAGGCCATTTTCGCGCCTAACTTCTGCAATTCKAACCCATTACAAGGTTTTAAAGCCTAAACATGTCTAAAATAATTCAAGCAAGCTTGCTAAGTCTTGGTTTAAGAAGTTTAGACAAGAAAAAGTCAAAGTAGACCATTTTAGGCCATTTTCGCACCATTTTAGGCCATTTTCGCGCCTAACTTATACAACCACTACCTATTACATGATTTGAAAGCTCGATCATGTCCTAAAACACTCATTTAAGCTAACTAGGGATTGATTGCATTCGTTTAGACACAAAATTAACGTTCGACATACCTCCTKYAGATCGYCCGCACAAGTGCATGAAGATACCACGTCCAACATGAACTTCATCACGTACAGCCCGCAGTCAACTCCATTTTGTTGTTGTGCACACTAATTTTAAAAGACAAAAAAGAAAAAATTATATTAGAGTTAAGTAGCCTAAAATAACGTAGAAGAAACATAATTAGTTATTTTCTTTTAAATTCACTAACCCTCATTGTTTTCCATGTCGGAAGTGAAGGTTTTCCAACAAGATGAGTATTTGCACGCATTTTCACCATCACACTACAACATTATAATAAAGATAGCAATATGACGGATGTTTAAAGTGAAGATAATCTAAAACCACACAAACACACAATAGCATGCTTATTAAAAGCTTAAATTYTACCTATTCAATATGAATTTGATTATTAAACTTTGAGGTTTATCCGYTTGAGCGGAATCAAATACATATACAHTGTGATTTGATGGAGATATTACAAGGAGGTACCAATGCAATCTACAATGACATATTAAAAGGGAATAATGTTAAAATAATAACAAATAATGAGTTGAATAATAAATAGGAGTGCACTATATATAACGTAATAAGTAATTACTTTTCCACGTATGAGTAATAATGAAGTTATCTCTCTAAAGCCAATTTTTCAACTTCAACGTACTTTTCACTTTTCGGAAGTGTTGTGCAGCAGTTATCTTGCGCGAAT
>SNQN01010737.1:9132-20960 GCA_008642245.1 Bassia scoparia | reverse complement strand
TTACAGTACAGTATAATTTCATATATTTCAGCTGTTATTATATATGATGGATTTTTGATTGAATTTTTCTGGGGTTTTAATGAACTGGGTATATGAAAGACCATCTAAAGCTTTCATGTMTGTTTGAGTTCATGAAATTTGATTGACATCATCTTGTATATAGATCCAGATTTTTGAGTTAGTGCACCCAATTTCTGCTCTTTGTTATCATGTGTTGTTCACTCTTTCAATTGAATGAGTTTTTTAATCTTTTTGCCTGAGAATTGAGTGCTTTACCTTGATTCAGAGATCCATAAATTTGTTCAATTATGAAATCTTCTGAAAAAATGCAAGGATTGCTCAAAGTGGRCYTATTATGCTTAGCTTCATTCATAGAAATAAGTGTTGCTGCTGCAACTAATTACCTCATAGATTGTGGATCTTCTCACAATACTACGGTTGGCAACCGTGTTTTTATAGCTGATCACTACTCACAGAAATATCTTACCACTCCCCAAGATATATTGGGGAGAAATTCTGCAAATTCCAATCATACATCCTCCAATTTGCCATTGTATCAATCTGCTAGAATCTTTACTGGACCAACTAAGTATGCCTTCCCAATATCTCAGAGGGGGCGGTACTTCATTCGCCTTTACCTCTTCCCYTTTGTGCACGGGACYTACAGAATGAGTAGAGCCAAGTTTAGTGTTGCAGCTCAAGACTTTGCTCTACTTAGTGATTATACGCCGAAGGGTTCTCCTATGGTGAAAGAATACTCGGTGAATGTGACATCGGACACCCTTGATATCACCTTCCATCCTTCAGGGAACTCATTTGCTTTSGTGAATGCAATTGAAGTTGTTTCTGTGCCGGATTCACTCATTATAGACGATGCCAGCTTAGTGGGTCCAAACGGACCAAGTGGAAGCTATAGCGGTCTAGTGAGACAAGCAATGGAAACAGTTGCTAGGGTGAACATGGGAGGACCATATATCGACTACAATAATGACACGCTTTGGAGAACTTGGGTTACCGATGGCGCTTTCTTGTCAAACGAAGCTTCTGCAGTAGATGTGAATAACACTGGGGCTGTCAGGTATGCCCCGAACCTTGCAACAAGGTATAGTGCTCCGCTTAATGTTTATGGCACGGCCAGGGAGATGAACTCATCAATGGATCCCTCGGCTAATTTCAATATAACATGGGAGTTTAAGGTGGACATGGGGTTTCAGTATCTTGTGCGCTTTCACTATTGTGATATTGTGAGTACAGCCCTGAACGACTTATATTTCAATGTCTATCTCAACTCATGGATTGTTACTCATAATTTTGATCTCACTACTGTAGCTGACACTTTGGCAACCCCGGTTTTTGTTGATGCTGTTACTCCATTGCTATCTAGCAACAAGCTTCGAGTAAGTATTGGGCCATCTACTTTAACTAATGTGTATCCCAATGCTATCTTGAATGGTTTAGAAATCATGAAGCTCAATAATTCTATGGCAAGTCTCAGTGAAGATGCTTCTGTTGACTTTCCATCAGAGAAAAGCTCTAAAGTTGGTGTGGGGTTGATAGTGGGTGTCACCATTGGAGGTGTTTGTCTCGTTGTATTAGCAGCTCTCCTTTTCATCTTTTGTAGAAGAAAAAGAAGMAAACTTACACGTCAAGGTCATTCGAAATCTTGGATACCTCTGTCTCTTACTGGAGGGACTTCTCACTCAACAGGAAGTAAATACTCCAATGCTACTGCTACAAGTGTTGATTACAACTTGAATTATCGTATTCCTTTTGCTGCAGTTCAAGAAGCCACCAACAATTTTGATGAGAATTTAGCTATTTGAATGGTGGGTTTGGAAGAGTGTATAAAGGAGTATTAGGTGATGGTACAAGGTTGCTGTCAAAAGGGGTAATCCTCGGTCCCAACAGAGGTCTTGCAGAGTTCAGACTGAAATCGAGATGTTGTCACAATTTCGCCACAGGCACTTGGTTCTTTGATTGGATACTGCGTGAAAATGAGATGAAATTTGATCTATGGTATATGGAAAACGGGACTCTTAAGAGCCATCCTAACGGTTCAGGCCTTCCTAGCTTGAGTTGGAAGCAGAGGCTTGAGATTTGCATGGGGTCAGCTAGAGGGCTCATTATCTTCACACCGCCTATGCAAAAGCTGTTACCATCACGATGTAAAATCAGCTAACATCTTGCTCATGAAAACTTCATGGCAAAGTTGCTGATTTTGGCCTTTCCAAGACCGGACCTGAGATCGATCAGACCCATGTCAGTACAGCTGTCAAAGGTAGTTTTGGATATCTTGATCTCGAATATTTCAGGAGCAACAACTTACTGAGAAGTCTGATGTTTACTCATTTGAGTGTGATTATCCGAGTACTTTGTGGCAAGGCAGTTATGCCAACACTTCCAGGGAGAAGGTGAATTTAGCAAAATGGGCAATGAAATGGCACAAGAGAGGGCAACTGGATAAATCATAGACCCGATCTTTGCAGGAAAGGAAACTGAGTCTCTCAGAAAGTTTGGAGAAACTGCTGAGAAGTGTCTGGCCGATTACGGTGTTGACAGGCTACAATAGGAGACGTGGTTGTGGATTGAGTATACTCTTCAACTTCAAGAAGCAGTTATCCTAGACGACCTGAAGATAACAGCACAAAACGTGATTGGTGCTCTGTCTCCTCAAGTCACAATTTTGATGAGACTGATAACAGTGCTACTTCTATAACACAGGATGACACAGATGATGATCGTTCCGACGTCTCAATGAGTAAGGTCTTCTCACAGATAGTACAGGCTGAGGCCGGTTGACATATTCTTCTGACGTTTCTCATTGCGGCGTTCGTACAGTAATAATATGACAGTTGCTTCTTTTTTAATTAGTAAGAGTTGCTGCTCATTATCATTTTATAGAAAGCTTCAACCAATAATTTCTTTTCTTTTTGTACAAAAGTGATTGATGGAAGCAACCACAATTGTTCTATGTATTTCTGAAACCTACTGCTTATAAGTTATAAATACTACGTATATCTTCGGAGTGGATTGATTTTATGGCATCATTTGGTTCTCTTTTTTTCTGGTAGAGTTGTCATGATGCTTTTTTATTGTTTGCCTGAAACACAAGAGCATAATTATGTGTATAATTATACACATGCTTCTAACATAAGTTTGCTTCTCAGTCTTGTGGTGCAGTGCTCCAATTCATTCTTTCTACCCTATAAGATCTCCATTAGACGAACCAAATTCCTACATGACTACACCTGTTAGGGTACTACATGGGGTCAAAACTCGAAACGCGTTGATGCTAATATAACTGTCTCAGTGAAGTTTAGTCAGACTCGCCAGTTAGAAAGTTTAAGCTTTGATCTAACACTTCCTTTGTTTTTATTTATTCTTCTTTATTTTTATTTTTTTTGGTAATTATGAGGATATAAGAATCTTTTTTCAATGTCAAAAAAAAGGGACGGAGAGCCAGAGATATCTATTTTAACTTTCAATTAGACTAATCTGAACAGACGACCTGATTTCAGTCGATTTTGGTCCAAAATTGGGTCGAAGCCGGATGGACGTGCAAGAGGGCTTTTTTAAAATCCTTTTACACCAATGTTTCCCTATTTTTTTTGGACTTGTTTCTATGATACTGTACTTCAATTCAGTTTCATTCATTCAGTTCAAATCAAAGTAACTCAATTCAACCGAAAAATAGCTTTCGATCCTCCAAATTTGGACTCAAACCCATTCCCAAACTATTGGCCTAAACACCTGCTTTTAAGCCTAAAACCCGGTCCGAACCTCTATTTGTTCACCCAAAAAAATTGGAGAGAAACTCTAAGCCTCTAACATACAAGTTATCCTCCATCTCAAAACTCTCAAATTTTATGATTAATTCTATACAAGTATTTTCAATTGCGTAAGATTCTTGGCAACGTAACGAATCTGCACCACAATATTGTCCACCAAAATTCATTGGTCACAACCGCAAAAACACCTTCCTCACACAAATAAACCCAAATTTACAGTCCAACTCCAACACTATACAAGTAATATCAAATTTGCAAATGCAGCTTCTGACTCTATTGATCTTAATCTCCAATTATGTCTTCAATTTCAACTTAATCAAAAATTCTTTCTAACCCAATTCAATATTCAACTTTTTTCTGCACTTATTCTCTCCTCATCACTCCATCAAATTAACCAAATTCAACCAGAAGATGCAGAGTTCAAGTTTCTGTTCTTCATCATCCTTCAATCACAAAATGGCAATATTAACCGTCAAAAAAACTCACTAGTTTCGAATTCCCATAATAAAATTAATGAATTTAAAGTGGGATAAGTAAATGGGTGTTAATTTTGCCAGAAAATTGCTGTTGCTTCGATTATTCATGGATTTTGATTCTCCAGCTTTTGCGGAGTCTCTCACTGTCGCATTCCTGTTTCTCGCTCAATTGAGGTTCTTCTTTTATATTTTTACTCCTAAATCTTCGTAAATTTGTTGCTCAATTGATTATTATAATTGTGGAAGAACTAGTGTTTCATGTGTTAAGTATGCTCGTAATGGGAATATTTTGATTTTTTTTTAATAGAAGTTAGGTTTGCTAATACAATTGAATCAGTAGAATAGTTCAATAGTTAGTAGTCTTAGTTCTGAATATAAGTTGAGTAATCCAATTCCACACACAGTTAATATTGTTGATTAATTTTATAGAAATTGTGTTGATGATACAAATACATTTTAAATTCCATTGGCATATAAATGAACTATGATAGTACTGTATTTTATACTAACTAACAAGGGCCATTTGATGATGCAATAAGGTCCCTTTGTTTCGTAGGAAAACAATTTTCATGGAAAATCATTTCTAAAAGAACAATTTTCAATGAAAACGTTGACTTAAAAAGTTTCTTTGCTTGTTTGATTAGTGAAAACTCAGGAAGAGAAATGAAAAATGAAATAGAAATGAAGGAAGGATGAGAGAATGAATGAGGGAGAAGAAAGCAGTGAGGAGAAAATTGTAGCATTCCTTCTCTAAAAAGGAAAATGATTTTTCTTTTCCAAAGTGACATTTTCATTTTGAGGAAAATGATTTTCCCCTTTCCAAAACAAACAAAGGAAATTAAAAGAGGGAGGAAAATCATTTTCCGAGAAAATGTTTTTCCATCAAAACAAACGCAGCCTAAGTCATGCTTAGAAACCGTGTGATTGAACTGAACTGCATGGAGCTGGAATGATGAATTGATGATAAAGAATAATACTTCGTAATAACATATCTTCGTAGATAAGATTGGAGGGACTAGGGAGTGTTTTCGAAGCAATTAATGAGTAGTGTGAGACGGTCTCACCTAGGAAGCATAAGTGCTTGAATTTAGCTCATTACCTATACACTTCATGGATAACTTATATGCTTTCCTCTATGATGTAAATCAATTAAGACAAATATTTTCCTCCTTCATACTTGACTTGTACACATACCATCTCTATACCATTTCATACCACCTAGGGCACTCAAGGTTTTCTCTCAATCTCATTCTGGAAGATGGGAAAATTCGAACTAACGTCAAAGAATTGAACTCTTTTGATGCATGTCAAGAAAGCATCAGACAACTATGTAAGCCAAAACTACATGTGTTTTCAAGGATACTATGAAGTATGAACCAATGCATGGTTGTGATTACTGACTTGTGATCATACCTATCAAAGATTATTGATTTAAGCACTGAGCATGTATAATACGTAATTACTATAATCTAATCGAGAAATCATCCGATATATTGATGGATTTCATTGCTCAAAGTACTACAGAGCATCCAACAAAACCGTGGAGCACAATTAAGTATAGTTTTAATCTCGTAACAACTTTTTTGCATCACTTGTCCTTTCTGTGGTATGCATTCAACATTAGGCATATGAGTTTTCGCATTAAACTTCATACAATGTCCATGTGGTAAAATTCACGTTCCATCAATGTGCCGAGATACAAATGCAAATATCCTTGAATCCATTTTGTGAATTGGGATCAAATAGGCAGGTGCACTACCTTCAAAGTTTAATCAACTATAAAAGTTTGCTCATTTTATGATACTCCATAGTTTATATACATAAACATAGTTATATCAAGTAAGTAACAAATTTGAGACTTTCAGACTAGGAGATCTTAACTCGAGTTATGAGAAAAGAATTCTATCACAGGTTGAATAGGGTAAAAGGGACCTTAATCGGGCTTGGGGTTTGATCAGAGAGACGTTCATTGATCCTACTTTCAACCACAAGGTATTTGATTAAAAGCTATGTCCCCAGTTCGCTCTCCTAGTCCCACTGTTGCCCTCAAAGATGTTACCTCGTGTTTAAAGCTTCATAAATAGCAATCATATATAAATGAAGAATGACATTCTTCTCTTCCTCTTTTCCTTTTGTTCTAGATTGGGATTCCATGTTACAGCAAACAATGGTGGAAATGTTCCCTCTAAATTCTGCTGATGCAGCTTACAACAAGATCAGTGGGATGGTTTCAAGTTTAGGAGATCCTTTTACCAGAATTGTCAATCCTAAGGTATTTCTTTTGTGTRAATAGATGCAATTGATTACTAATATTCCGAAAAATSCATTACTAATTTGCAAATGTTGCACTTGCTTCTAAAGGAGTACCAAAACTTTAGAATTGGAAGTGATGGAAACTTGCAAGGTGTTGGGTTATTTGTCAATGTGGAGCCAACTACAGGACATCTGGTGAGCACAGGGAACAGGTTCTCTCTTTCTTTTCGGCTCACASCAATGTGTTTCTTTAAAAATAATGAACATCCATGAAATAGATGGTCTTTTTTTTTATCAAATTTCTCTGAGCTGTTAACATAGTCTGGGAAGGCACAGCCACACAAGGAATACTATTATAGTAAAATRTAAGGAGTCATGTCATGTTGCTCTTTGCATAATTTGTCTTAATGCAGGTGGTTGTTTCTTGTGTTGAGGATAGTCCTGCTGCACGCGCTGGTATACATGAAGGAGATGAGTTAGTTGAGATCAATGGTAATTGAATATCTGACTTAATAACTGCTCGAATTCTTATGAAACTTAAGTTAACAGCTAGCTTTTGTCTACAGAGATGCCTTTATGTTTATTTTTCCTTTTAAAAAAAAATTAAAGAAATAGCTTTGATCGAAGACGACTGTACTAATCCATCCAACAGAAATACGATGAACCCGTATCGTTTTGATTCTATGTATGTCCTGTACATTATTAGGYTATTAGACCTGTGCTTATCAAAATCATCCTGGAACAACTTAATAAATATGATTGCAGGACTTCAGCTTACTAATATGTATGCCTTGCCGCTCTTGCACTGTGTATGTGATGCTTAAATATTACTCCATAATTTGTCTCCAGTCTTAAAGAATTGACTCTGAAGGCTTTCTGGAGATACAGGGGACAAGCTCGATGGAATGACTAGRGAGACAGTTGCACAGAAGCTTCGAGGGCGTGCTGGAACATCTGTCAAAGTGAAAGTCCAGAGTGTATGAACTCATTCCTGAAGCTTGAATACCTGTGTGTCATTTCTATGATGATTTCCTGATTTCTTGCTTTTCTGCTGCAGGGAAAAGATACTCCTTTCAATTCTAATTTAAGAGAGGTATATTTTCTTATTCTTATTCTTGATTCATCATTGTTCAATGATACAAATTACACATAGCACCTTTGACAAGTGAATGTTGTAGTTCTTTTATACTTTTAGATATGTTGTTGCAAACTCTAAATTATGTTTCATTTGGGGTTAACTTTCATCTAACATYCCCTTGGCTTCTTAAAGGTCAACCTACCACGGGAGTACATTAAGCTGTCTCCAATCTCTAGTGCTATTATTCCCCATAAAACCCCTGATGGGCATCAGTTGAGAACAGGTTATGTAAAACTATCAGTGTTCTCTCAGGTAATATTTATCTTTTCTCGTTCTTCTACTGATCTAACTACTGTTGTTTTACTTAATTTCACGATCTCATGCTTAAGAGTATTCCGAAAATGGGAACAGACTGCAGCTTCTGATATGGAAAAAGTGATACGTCAACTAGAAGATCAGGGTGTTCACTCTTTCATATTGGACTTGAGGAACAACCCGGTAAGCACCAGTTTTTTTAATAATGTGTTTGAGATTGATATTAAAACAGCGAAGTTCTATTGCATATTACCTTGTGCTGTATTTATTTCAGGGTGGTTTAGTGAAAGCAGGGCTTGACGTCGCTCAATTATGGCTTGATGGAGAGGAAACTCTTGTATACACAACTGACAGAGACAGACATATATTTCCAATCAATATGGTTGATGGACATGCTATAACACACGATCCACTTGTAATCCTTGTGAGTTTTTTGGCCAATCATACATAATACCACAGTTTTTTTTAATCAGTGTGGTTATCTTAGGAGTTCAACCCTTTTCGCTGAAGTAGGTTAATGAGGGAAGTGCTAGTGCAAGTGAGATACTTGCAGGTGCTCTGCATGATAATGGCCGTGCTACACTTGTAGGAAACAGAACTTTTGGGAAAGGGAAAATTCAGGTATCACCYTGGGCATCTTCGCTTTTCTTTTGTGTTTCCATGACAGAATGAGCCTYTTGTGTTGAAATGGACACAACCTTGCTACGCATTCATTAATCTGCAACTCTCGTGTTAATAATTGATTAATTGATGCTTGCGTACATGAAAGCAATCCATTAGTATTATTTACAGGTTTATTGCTTTGGAANGAATTGATGATAAGAATAATACTTCGTAATAACATATACTTCGTAGATAAGATTGGAGGGACTAGGGAGTGTTTCGAAGCAATTAATGAGTTAGTGTGAGACGGTCTCACCTAGGAAGCATAAGTGCTTGATTTTAGCTCATGTACCTATACACTTCATGGATAATCMTATATGCTTTCCTCTATATGATTTAATCAATTYAGACAAATATTTTCCTCCTTCATACTTGACTTGTACACATACCCATCTCTATACCCACTTTCATACCACCTAGGGTCTCACTCAAGGTTTTCTCCAATCTSATTCTGGAGATGGGAAAATTCGAACTAACGTCAAAGAATTGAACTCTTTTGATGCATGTCAGAAAAGCATCAGACAACTATGATAAGCCAAAACTACATGTGTTTCAAGGATACTATGAAGTATGAACCCAATGCATGGTTGTGACTTACTGACTTGTGATCACTACCTATCAAAGATTATTGATTTAAGCACTGAGCATGTATATACGTAATTACTATAATCTAATCGAGAAATCATCCGATATATTGATGGATTTCATTGCTCAAAGTACTACGGAGCATCCAACAAAACCGTGGAGCACAATTAAGTATAGTTTTAATCTCGTACAACCTATTTTGCATCACTTGTCCTTTCTGTGGTAATGCATTTCAACCATTAGGCATATGAGTTTTCGCATTAAACTTTCATCACAATGTCCATGATTGTAAAATTCCACGTTCCATCAATGTGCCGAATACAAATGGCAAATGAATCCCTTGAATCCATTTTTGTGAATTGGGATCAAATAGGCAGTGCACTACTTCAAAGTTTAATCAATATAAAAGTTTGCTCATTTGTTTGATGTACTCCACACTGTTTGTCTTTAATAGTGTCGAGTCATCTTAGGAGTTAAATACTTTTCCAGATGAAGTGGTTATGAGGGAAAGGTGCTAGTGGCACAGTGAGATCTGCGGGATGCTAAAAACCATGCATTGATCATAGGCCGTGTACACTTGTCAGGAAACAGTGAATTCTCTGGGCAAGGGAAAATTCAGAGTATAAGCCGTGGGCATAAACTTGTCTTTTCCTTGTTGTGTTTTTCCATGACAGAATTGAGCCTAGTTCGTGGGTTGGAAGCATGGAAAACCCTTGCTAACCATGTCATACTTAGCACTTCCCGGTACAATTACTCTGATTAATGATGATTGGTAATGAAGAATCCATAGTATATTCTCACATTTTATTGCTTGAATTAATATACTTTTGCCCCCTGTTTGTTTGGGAGCATGAAAATTTGTTTCAGACGTAAGAAAGTGCTCGATAGAATAGCTTATTTGTCCAGGTAGCGCGTTCTAATCACCATCGTCCTGACACGAGATCGACAACGTTGAAGAAGCATAAGCGTCACCGACGTAGCAATGCAACCGCAGATATAAGCTGATTCACCAAGACGTCTCCGGTCGAGGCATAAAAAGGCAAAAGCGTCGCATTGGAAGAGATTATTGCATAATCGTGCAGAAACATCGAATTGAAATGTAAACACTTCAGAAAAGCGCTACTAAAGTTCATGAATGACTGGATAAGATAGCTAAAAAATAACAGGGAGTCGTAGGTTAGTTGTAGATAGTTTCCACGTTCGTTGCATATACCAGCATGTACAAACCGACGTACTATAAAAGTTGATCGTAAATCAATGAATTTACATTTATAGCCTAATTCTGTACTGAGTATCGAAATAGTTTAGTAAAAAAACCAGATGGACCATGTGTGGTTAATTAATCATGAAGTAACCCGCAGTTATACTATTGAGATCATTCCAATATGACAATCGTCGACTACTAACACCGGCAGTACTTTGCAGACGGATTTAAGACGACATATTGGAGGGAAGGACATCTAGAATCAGAGTTGTAGATCACGGTGGTGTTGGACAGTAGAGTAATATATAGCACTTGTGCAAACAGGTAAGGTTGCATTTTATTGCGAACAAATAAACTGTAAGTTTTGGCTAATCCTAGTTAGAATTGATCTCTTTGTCAAGATGATGTGGTGTCGAGACAAACCAACCAAATCGATGTTAATTCGATATGTATTGAACTCTGTGATTTTTCATTACAGTTGAGTCAATCTGGCGAATTCAGTGACATTGTTTTAGAGACTTTTAACTCTACAATTGCGTTACATGAACTAACTTAACACTGTAAAGTGTAATTGTCAGCTACTTTGCTTAATATCAAGTGACTCAGCATTTTGAATTTTTAAAAATAATAACGTATAATTATTGGAATTCATAGTGAAAAATGGTGTTAACCGCAATTCTAGTGTTTAGTTAGTCCAAGAAGTTATATAAATTTCATCAATTTACCACGAATGAACAGGTAAAATAATTAAAATATTGCTCTTCATCCTCATATTCTCACTACTGAGATTCGATTGTGAATTTTCAATTTCTTGAATAACCTCATCGAATTAAATAGAAATGGAAACAAGAATGATGACTTGGAGAATTCGCGACAAAATAAAATGGATCATAATGATGAAGAACAGAAATCAAATATAAAATAAATATGAGACCATCTAATTTTTAAAATTTCGATAATTAAACAATAGAACCACACTAAAATAAATGAAAAAGAAAAAGACAAAACACAGAAATATAACTTAAAGTTTCTTTATTAATAATAATATTATTTGCTAAACACACCCTGAGTGTACACGCGATAATCCATATTACCAAACAATAATACAACCTACTGATACACACCCAAACTACAGTTACCAGTACCAGTACTAGTTTCACTAGCAACACCTATCTCTCATGTTCTTACACAAGAGAGTGGACGAAACACCAACCACGAGACTCGACGCAAAAGAAGAATCGCGCGCCTGAGACGTGGGACCCCACCAGCGTGGTCAGGGAGCCGGGGGCAGGGGAAGACAGTGAGGCAGGGCTGGCCGCAAAAGCTTGTGGTTGAACCGACGCGCGTAGCAGGCGCCGGGGGAGTCGTAGGTGGTGGATGGTGGCCTTGGCTGAACATACACACGAGCGCGCGGCAACGGCGAGTGAGAGGAGAAATGAGAAGCACCTTGATGAGAAGTGATCAAT
>SNQN01010736.1:0-20968 GCA_008642245.1 Bassia scoparia | reverse complement strand
TGGACATGTACGGATGAATCATAACCCAATCGCCCGCACTGTAGCGGCCTCTACTCGTCTCATTGTAGTTCCAAATAATCTAACAATTGAATTCAAGAGCCTATTGATTGATCTTGAAAGCGCACTAATCTAATATTATAGGTGAGTCTCTATTATGTACAAACATGACTTCTACCATGGATAAAGCGATCACTTGATTATTAGTCAATATTAACAAGGTGCTTAGAAAACCGGTCGTCTATGATTATCTGACTTTAATGTGATACGCAATTGAATTCCGGTCTTGTTTAAGCAATATATAAAAGTTGATAGAATATATATATACATCCACTATGAGAAAAACTTAAATATGAAAAACCATATATAATTATGTACGCCATCCTCACCTTGTCACTGCAATCAAATTATTGTTAGTTTAAATCGAATAAACGATTAAATCGAATAAAACGATTCGTTGAAGATGCTATACAAAACACAAAGAGAATGTTAGTAATGACTAGCAACAATAACATAGCAATGAAATAAAAGGTACAATGAAAATAGTGAAACATTAGCCCTACTTATTTACACGAATCAAATAAAAGTGAGTTTCTACATTGTGTTGATTTAATTAAAACTCTAATATGGTTAATCAAATTAAAGTGACAAAAGGAATAAAGTAGAGTCAAAAGATGTTTTAGGTGGTAATCTCAGATTTATACCCTGATTTGGCTTGTTGAATCGAACAGAATCGATGCTTAGAACTCAAGAACGAATGTGTTTAGAGTGTTTGAGAGAGTGAGAGAGAGAATACGCAGTTAGGGACAGAGAGAGACAGAACAGACGTGTCTATGAAAATCGTGTGTCTTTTCGGAATGAAGCAAGGCACGTATTTATAGCCGAACCCACACTTTGGTTACTGGACCTATTTGTGGGGCCACTAGTTTGGCACCAATGTTTCGGGCGTCCGTGAATAACCTATATAGGCACGGTGGCGATCCCCTCAATTCGACAACATACCRCAACGCATTCACATGCGGATTCCA
Source organism: Bassia scoparia (assembly GCA_008642245.1). Classification (NCBI taxonomy): domain Eukaryota; kingdom Viridiplantae; phylum Streptophyta; class Magnoliopsida; order Caryophyllales; family Amaranthaceae; genus Bassia; species Bassia scoparia. The sequence goes on along the minus strand of SNQN01010736.1, from coordinate 19,943 downwards.
TGGCTCAATTCCATGACACTGAAGCTGAGGTCACGCCCCCCTAAGGCGGGGCGATGCCCTACATTACCGTTCTCTCATCTTTGTTGTTGTCGACCGTTGCTTCTCCGTCGTTGTCGTTGTCGTTGTCATCGCCGTCGCCGAATTGTCGTCACCATCGCATTGTGGTCATCTTCATTATTCCGATTGCTGCAAAAACCACAACTCACTATTTACTTTTATTTTGGGCGTCAATTTTTTGCTTCTTGTTTATTGTTAATTTTATATAATTATTCTTGATTTTATTGTTGAATCTGATATATTGGCATCATTTTTTATTTCTATAATTTTTGATTTTGTGTTTGTGAATTGTTTTTTTTATGTATGTAAATATGTTTACTCTGTATTTGATGAAAAATAATAAGGATACCTAATTAAAATTTTATACTTGTATTTTACATTGATTTGAAAAAAGAGAGTTGAAATTCTTTGTATTTTTCCAAACAGTAGCAAAAATCTGGAATTCTGGATTTAAATACTTTGTATTCCCAAACAATGAATTTGGATTTGAATTTAAGAATTTGAAATTCTGAATTTGAAATCCAACATTTCAAATGAAATAGTTATATCCAAACGCAACCTAATTTCATTTRAAATTCAGAATTTCAAATGTCGAATTCCAATTTCAATTATTGTGTTTGGGAAACATGGGAATTTCACATCATGAATTGGAAATCCTTATTTGGGCCAAAATCATYTGCCACATAAGCTAGGGGGAGGGGGGGTTGTATTTTGCCAAGTAGGGGGGATTGTACCTAATAACTTGTGCCATTAATTGGCAAACAACATATTTGGGCCAATTTCATCATTTGAAATGAAATTGTAGAACCCAAACAAGCCAATAGAAATTTCAAATCATGCACTTGCACTTGCAATTCAATTGTTTGACAGGGTTATCACCTTTTGGAGATACACATACTCGCACATTCCGAAAATGCAAAAAACCTTTGTTTTCATTGCTTTTGGTTGGGACATACACATACTAGATCAAGCTTTTATTTGACAAAGAAACACATTTTAACACTGCAATTAATGCGTCAAAGTCCATAGACTCCTAAAAAGATCTTGCTGTCATGTAGATTTTGACCAACTACAGGGTAATGATTTATACACAGATTATTTTCGCACTGCAATTTATTCAATCTTATGATTGATAACATGTTCACAAGGTGGAATGCAATCACGAATCTAGCGGTGCCAAAATCACTATCACTATCCCTATATATACACCGCAAACTTCAATTGAAAAACATAACAACGATAATTCACATGCATATCCTGAGGCAAAACTCAGATTACTAGCTAAATAAACAAAAGGCATTYTATACATAAATAACATAAATACAGTGGATATACATTCTACACCACTTAAATCTAGCGCATCAGCAAGATCACATTCTGCCAACTGCCATTGACTCACAATTTCAATTACAGAAGTTCATCGAATGATTTAGTCGAATCCCATACTCAACAGCTGCACCAATAGCATTAGTCTCGTATGGAAAACTTCACACATCATACCCCTATCATGTTCAACCAAAAAATGAAGTCAGCTTTGCAAACCACTTCACATGTCAGAAGGGATTGCACCTTCCTCTTCTTCCTCGTCCCCACCTGGTTTCCGCCATTCAGACTGACCATTACCATGATGCTTAGGAGGGGAAGAGCGAGTCTTTTCCATCATCATCTCATGGAAGCTTCTCGCTGCTGGACCTCGATTGAGCTTTTCAGGGCTACGACTGCGGCTTCTGCTCCTCCCACGGCTCCACCCCTGATCCCTCACTTGAGCCCCACCTCTATCATACTTACCACGAGAATCAGCATCATAGCTATCATTATATCCACGATCATATCTGTTCCACAACCACACATGACATTAGTAAAACAACCCCACATGTTGATTCCCTAAAACCCTGGCTTAGTTCTGTAATCAAAACAAGCAAATCTTGCAACGGATTTTGACCTGCACGTGTGTTTGTGTGTATGTGCGTGTGTTGAGACTTTAGAAACACAAACCCTATAATAAGATCAGGAAGCTAGGAATGCAAATTTAAGAAACACTATACTAGAGGAGAACACATAAAACACGTTTATTCATCTCTTTGGAAGAGGATTCACAAAGCATCACAAATAATCATTAGAAAGCAGAATCACAGAACCCAGTGTGATATATTTGGCTCTTTAAGACAACTTACGCCAGTCACATTCAATTTCCCTCAGGTGGATTGACATTCAATCTAAATTGGTGTCGATACTAAACTGCCATCTTTGAAGTGGTGAAATACATACAAGATAATTACTTTTCAGGCAAAACAAGAAGAATAAATACTAAATAGGACAAGTAGTGTAACTAGAAGCTTCGTTCAAAAAAAAAAAAAAAAAAAAAAAAAAAAAAAAAAAAAAAAAACCTAGAAGCTTAAAAGTAGAACTTCAAGAAGGTCCCGTAACTTGATTAAAAGATAAGCAAGTCAGCATACCTATCCCGACCTCTACCTCCATCCCTGCCACCAAAACTGGATTCACTTCTCCCACCTCGGCTGCCATCACGACCACAAGGGGCAGAGCCCCATGGACGCCTAGCCCTGCCCATCCCACCACCTCGTCCTGCCATATCACGGACTTCCTGTGGAACTTTTTGGTTTGCTCCTTCAAGGATCTTTACAAGATCAGAAGCATATTTACCATCCTGATCAGAGAGAAAGGAATAAGCCACTCCAGTTGCACCTGCTCTTCCAGTTCTCCCAATCCTGTGAACATAATCCTCAATTCCTGTAGGAAAGTCATAGTTAACTACCACCCTGTATGCAAACAAACAAGGCCATCATAAAAAAGTTCAAATCAGTGAAAAAAACAGAAGAAAAGAGAAATGATACCTGACATATAAAAAGCATAAAGCAGTCACAAAATACATGCAATACTATGAACAAATGAAAGATCCATGAAAAAATGCTAATTGCCATAGGAAAAACAGAGAAACATTCTTGGTATTGGAAGACATAAATTTCTATGCCTCTTTAATTCATTTTAATTACAAGCAAACCTATATAAATTCAACCACCTAAATAGACCCCTTGAAAACTTAACAGTGCAAATGAAGCTATTGAAATTTTATTTTATTTTTTAAAAAAAACACAGCTAAATACAAGTTACAAAAATACAAGTATATCTAAGTTACACATAGAAGTGTACACTTTTTTACAAAAAAGAAGAGTACATCTGCATTTTATTCTGTTTTATGAAAATTTATTTTTTAATTTTTTTAAAAAATAAATCATACTTGTGGGGCTAGCCATGTGGAGCCACTATACCCGCTTGACATTACTTACCCCATTTGATGGGCTAGTGTCTCACTTGCAATTTTTTCTCCAACCTATTTCTCATTTTTACCCCACCCTCATGATTTTATACAATTCAAAAATGTTACAATTATCTTGAACAAAGGGAGTAGTTCACTTGAAAGAAGATTCACTAAATATTTTATTTAAAATCTAGATAACTACTTGCTATTAACGGATCGAGGAAAGATTAATATTTTCTCCAATATCATGTGAATTTTGGCCTCCCTCCCTCTCCATCACAAGCTTTTCTTTCTCTGTATCTGTTTCCCACACAAACAATTTCGGCCTAGGCATCCATGCATAGAAGTTTGTTGCATTTTGAAACAATTTCAGCCGACAGCTTTTCACATGAAGCACACAAAATTTTCATTTATTGRTATACTATTAATAAATTGTTCACATCAATCATCATGCCTACATCGAACTAAAGCAATCACTTGGGAGTACGGAAACTATCCAGTATGGTTTGGAAAAAGTACCCCACGCTATCGGATCTTTAAAATATGATTTGTTTATACAAAGTAGCGATTATTTTCAGAGGAAGAAAAAACAGAATTCTGGAGGGGTGAGAGATGAGAGTACCAGTAATGGTAGCAACATTCACCAACCTTATGTCTTTCACATCAAGACCACGAGCTGCAACATCTGTAGCAACCAACACTGGAGACTTTCCATTTCGAAACTGGCTAAGTACATGATCTCGTTCACCTTGAGACTTATCCCCATGAATTGCAACTGCTCCAAATTGACGTGATAAGTTGCGAGCAAGATTATCACACATCTTTTTAGTTGCACAAAAAATGATGATCTTTGAACCTGGTTCTTCAGATCTCAATATTTGCTCCAACCGTCTTTGTTTTTCCATAGAAGACAGAACTTCCACATACTGCACATTGAAATATAATAAATCAGTACATTACTCCAATGTCATCAAGGGGAAAAGTAGAAGGATCACTCATGGACAAGGTTATACATCCAAAGACAAGTATTACCTGTGTGATAGACTTGTTTGCAACAAGTTCATCTGCATTACCAATATTAACCTGAACAGGACTTGATAGTAAATCTGCTGCAATCTTTCGAACTTCTTTCGGCCAAGTTGCAGTGTACATAAGAGTCTGGCGACGAGTGGGTACCTCCTTCACTATTTTTCTAATCTGTGGCTCAAAACCCATGTCCAGCATACGATCTGCCTCATCAAGGACCAAATAGGAAACCTGATGCAAGCTAACTCTCCTCATCTCTAGTATATCATTCAAACGACCAGGAGTGGCTACCACAATATCGACTCCTCTATCCAGATCTTTCAACTGTGGGCCCTTGGGTGCTCCTCCATATAAACACTGCACAAAGTTGCATAGGCCTATTATTAGTAATTAGAACAGAAAATATATTCAAAATCCTCACAAGAAGATATGAGAGTTATACTTCAAGTCTTCTACCAAGCAAAACATGACACAAAATACAGATCAGGATATTAGAAGCAAAAAATTACCGTGCATGATATTCTGGAGGATCTCCCAAATTTCAGAGCCTCTTCTTGTATTTGTGTTGCTAATTCCCTGGTTGGTGACAACACCAGTACAGTTGGTCCCATTTGAGAATTGTTGCGGGTCCGCTTAAGATGCATGAAACCTGGAAGTAGGTAGCCTAACGTCTTTCCAGAACCTGTCTTAGCAATCGCCACTATATCTCGACCTTGCATAGCAATTGGCCATGACTGTGCCTGAATAGGAGTAGGAGCAGAAAAGCCAGCCTGCTGTGCCTGTGAAAGCATAAACCCACAAGACTGCTAAATAAAGATACTTTGAAATTTCGAAGTGTTAGCTTTAAGGGCTATAGAGGAGTGTGCAAGAAGAAGCACCATCCTCCTATACAGGCAGCGAGTGCTTGCAAGATGCAAGCCACAGCCAGAGGTGGCCTCTTCTTTGTGTTTGGGACAAGTGGCAGACTGAACCATCACCAACAACAGCCCAGCCACGAACATGGATGATTCGTAAAGCCCGTCTCAAAAAACAGTCCAGCGTAAAAGAGCACTCCAATAATAAAACCCTCCAACAGAGGGCAGCACAGCGTACGACATTAGCTCCTCCCTGGAGCAAATATCGCATCTGCGACAAAAAGTAAAGATGCAAAACAGTTAACTTGAGTCTGAACTCCAGCAACTGCAGAACTTTGCACGGAAAAAGTCAGCAATACTGTTCAGCACACTTACTGGGACAGATCAACGATGAGATGGAAACTGTAAAAGAAGTAACATCAATACCTCTTTCAGGATTTCAGAAGGGAAACCTGTAGCTTCAAAAGTCATTAATGGTGCAGGTACYCCACTTCCCTAAAGGCAGCAAAATAAAAGACTGTCAAAATTCACACTATCATACCAGGAAGAGGAAACAAAACCGTGAACAACATAATACATTTTCAAAAAAAATCAAATGCCAACAAATGAAAGCAAAAAAAAAAATGAAAATTACATTGAAATATTGATTGTTCCATGGAATTATCTCATGTTCTTATTTTGCACAAAACATCCATGTCTACTTCCTTTATCAAGCTACTACTCAAACGCTATAAAATTTTCACCATTAAATTTATAATGTTGTATATTAAAAATATCTAATAAAAATCTTAAACCAACGGCATCACATCTGTCTCTTATACACATCTAGATGTGTATAAGAGACAGGCTACTACTCAAACGCTATAAAATTTTCACCATTAAATTTATAATGTTGTATATTAAAAATATCTAATAAAAATCTTAAACCAACGGCATCACATTGTAGACATATGCCTTGGCAAAAACTTTTAGACATGCAAATGTAAATTCGACTTGAAACTTACTGAAACAGAAATCTCATGCCGACGACGATAAGCTTCGGCTGACACACCACTAACAGCCTCCACAGGTGCAAGGTGAGTGGATCCTTCAGTGGTAGCTGCTTCATTTGGTGTATTYCCACCTCTAGCACTCTATCCCAGGAATAAAATCAACTTTATTAAAACAACAAGAAAGCATCTCAAGATCCTACAACTAAACAAAATCATCCTAATCTGTTGAAGTTTAAATATAAAAACATCACTACYATACAAAAGTAAAATTTCAATAGATAGCTACGTAATTAGCTCTCATTCTGAGTAACATGAGTAGAGATTGGTGATCAACACTTCGCTTACAACAACAACAATTATAGTTTGGGTGCACAAAACAACACAARCTTGATCGGGGAAGAAAGTGGCAACAACTATTACTTGGGGTGCAACATAAATAAATAATTTCTTTCATTTCACCTATTGGAAGAGCTACAATTCAACTGGGTTTCTTGCTGCCGGTCCCAAGCTTGGATAAAGCGGGAGGATTGCGGGTTGCGGTTGCGGTAGGCCAGTGACATCACATCTTATGACATGAACCAAAATGATAATTTCGTGATAAATCTGCAAGGGTTGCTAGGTCGTCGCCCCGAAGTGACGCGCCACATTGCCCGAGTGTGGTGTCAAATGAGCAAGGGCYGGGTGTTGGGGAGTTCCCTACCCAATGACGCGCTGACTTTCCAGACGCGGGTGTAGTGATAAATATGCAAGGGTTGCTAGATCGTCGCCCCGCAGCCCCACATTGTCTGCATGTTGTGTCAAATGAGCAAAGGATTGAGAGTGAGGTGAGAGAGCGAAAAAGGAAGGGTTCTACAGGTGTGCGAGTTGGTTCTCGGAATGTGGGGTCTTTAACTGGAAAATCGGCAAAAGTGGTGGAGGTGATGAAGAGAAGACACTTAAACATCTTATACCTCCAAGAGGTGATGTGGACTGGAAATGGAGCTCAAGGCTTGATCATGGGGTATAAGGTGTTCTACGTCGATCACGACGAGTTAAGAATGGGGTCGGGGTGATGCTGAATGAACGGTTAGAAAGAGGTAATCGAGACCTATTGGAAGAGTGATAGGTTGATAAGGGTGAAGTTGCTAAGTGAGATTGTTAATGTTAATAGTGCTTATGCGCCTCAAAAGTTAGCTAGCATGAGTACAATTTTGGGAGGATTTTGATGAGGTTATACAAGGGATCCCTCACACAAAGAAGTTATACATTAGCGGAGACTTGAATGGGCACGTTGGGGTAAGGCGTGATGGTTTTGAGAGTGTCCATGGAGGTTTTGGGTATGGGCAGCGAGACACCCATGGTGAGACTATCTTGGATTTTGCTCAATCTTATGATCTGATTCTCATGATCTGATTCTCACTAACACTTGGTTTAAGAAGCGCAATTCCCACTTGATTACTTTTTGGAGCGGTGCAAATGCAACTAAAAAAACTTAGGAGGGCAGATAGACAAAGTTCGTAAACTGCAAGGTCATACTTGGAGAGAGTGTGGTTACCCAACACAGGCTCTTGGTGATGACTATTCGGTTGAAAGAAAGTGGGAAAAGAAGCGTAGCCAAGGGGAGCCAAGGATAAGATGGTMGACCCTAAAGGATGCAAAAGCTAAGGTTTTCACTGAAAAAGTGATCAACGAGGCTAATCCGCTAATTGGGATGGGGAGGTAAATCCAAATACAACTTGATCGAAAATGAGACTTGTTTCCAAAGAGTGGCCAAAGAGGTCTTAGGGGAATCAAGAGGGAGAATTATGGTGCACAAGGATACTTCGTGGTGGAATGAAGAAGTGAAAGTTGTAATCAAACACAAAAGGGAATGTTATCTAAATAACTAGCCAAGGGAAAAAGSCAGGAGGACTGTTGAAACTCTTGCGGCGTATAAAGACGCTAAAAGCAAAGCACACGTAGCGGTGCYACAAGCTAAAGAAAAGGCTTACCAAGAAGTTTGTGAAAAGTTAGACTCCAAAGAAGGAGAGAAGGAGATTTTTAAGATGGCGAAAAGAAGACAAGAGACGAGGAAGGCTATTGGTACGGTCAAGTATATCAAAGATAAAAACCACAAGGTATTGGTTCAAGATGAGGACATCAAAGAAAAGTGGAAGGAATACTTCGATGGATTATTCAACGAAAGCCAAGGGGCTATTATTGGGGATACGTCGGTGAATGAGGAGATCAATGTGGGGTTTGTACGAAGGATTAGAAGAGTAGAGGTCGAGGGTGCATTGAAAAGGATGAAATCGAAGAAGGCGGTTSGCCTGATGGTATAGCAGTATAGGTGTTTGGGTAAGGTGGGTCTAGATTGGTTAACCGGCTATTCAACAAGGTATGGAAGACTTTGAAGATCCCTCAAGTTGGCGAAAGAGCACCTTGGTTCCGATTTATAAGAATAAAGGACATGCTCATGATTGCGCTTATAAGCCACACCATGAAGTTGTGGGAATGCGTACTAGAACATCTGTTAAGGGCATGCACTAGCATATCCGAAAATCGYTAACATATCTGAAAACCACTTTGGTTTTATACATGGGATATTCCACAATGGAGGCAATCCATCTGTTAAGGCAAATGATAGAGTATTATAGGGCGAGGAAAAAAGACCTCCATATGTTTTTCATCGATATAGAAAAGGCTTATGACAAAGTGTCAAGAGATATACTTTGATGAGCAATGATGTTAAGGACATGTATCGGGATGTGTCAACAAATGTGCGGACCTATGATGGACTGAAAAAAGACTTCCCTATAACCTGTCTCTTATACACATCTAGATGTGTATAAGAGACAGATTATAGGGCGAGGAAAAAAGACCTCCATATGTTTTTCATCGATATAGAAAAGGCTTATGACAAAGTGTCAAGAGATATACTTTGATGAGCAATGATGTTAAGGACATGTATCGGGATGTGTCAACAAATGTGCGGACCTATGATGGACTGAAAAAAGACTTCCCTATAACAATTCATTTGCATCAAGGATCGACGTTGAGTCCTTTTCTTTTTGCGTTGGTTATAGATGGAGTGACAAGGTCAATCCAAGATGAGGTACCATGGTGTATGCTATTTGCGGATGATATTGTATTAGGGGACAAAACTAAAATTGGGGACAATGCCAAGTTGGAGCAATGGAGGCATAGGTTAGAATCTCGAGGATTTAAGCTGAGTCGGAGCAAAACTGAGTATTTGGAATGRCGTTTGGGTCACAACGGGGAACAAATGATGGAGTGGTGAGGTTAGACGGAAAAGACCCCYCTATGAGTGAATGCAAGTATGTTGGATCAATCATCCAAAAGAATGGCAATATTGACTAAGACATGGCTCACAAAATTAAGTCAGGGTGGCTTAAATGGAGAGCGGCTACGGGAGTATTGTGCAATCGAAGCATCCCTCTAAAGTTGAAGGYAAAATTCTATAGGACAGCTATTATGGCACACAATGTTGGCCCTCCAAGAAAGAGCATGTTCAAAAAGTAAGGGTCACTGAGATGCGAATGTTAAGATGGATGTGTGGGAAGACTCTGAGGGGTAGAATCAGAAATGAAGTTATCAGGTGGAAAAGTTGGTGTTACAGATATTGCCAGCAAGATGAGAGAAAATCGTTTGCGTTGGTTTGGTCATGCAAGACGGAGACCTCAAGAGGCACCGGTGCAAAGAGTGAAAAACTAGGATCAAAGTGATTTTAAACGAGGTAGAGGTAGAGGTAGAGTGAGACTGAGAATGACTTAGTGGGAAGGAGTTAAAAGGGATCTGAAACAGGTAGATCTACAAGCGGATGAGGCTCTTAATCGTAGGGAGTGGAGGAGGAAAATTTATGTAGAAGACTACCCGAAATAATCTTTTTCGTCATATTAGTTGACCCACTTGTGGGAATAAGGCCCTGATTGATTGATTTCACCTATTCCTTTCACCAAATCACCCGTGAACTAGACCAAAATAGAAAGTGGAGGATACACTACTCTTAATTGGAATTTTGGATAATAAATCTTATCATTATTAGAAAGATTAGGAAGGAAAACAAAACTTCATTCCTCCCCTCACATCACTTTCTCTTCCATCTTTTTTTAATCCCCTTTCTTTTCTTTCTTTCCACAAACAAGTGTAAATGAATTGCTTTTATAGTAGAATAACAAAACATTTGTGGCACGTAAGAGCTATAAAGCCTATAATGGCCAAATACAATTTTTTTGATTCATTTCACCTATTCCTTTCACTAAATCAATGGAGAACTATAATTAATTTTGACAGTAACACCTCACAATATAATTAAATGTAGATGAAATAAATTTCCAAAATGAATCCTACCAGATGACTCCTCTCTCCATTGCTACTTCTACTACTATATTTATCATCATCATCATGGTAACCAGCATCCTTATGTCCATTCGACGATTGTTGCACTTGCGCCGAAGAGCTCACATAGCCCGAATACGGCCTTGATGGCATAGAACCACCATGTGCCGCGGATGAACCAGGCCTTTCATACTGTGTGACATTAGTCTCTGGATTCCAAAAGTAAAGGTATCCAGTTTTCCCATCWACTAACCCTCTCCAAGGTTTCGGCAACGTAGGATCGTCAGGAGCATATCGAGGACCAGGTGAAGCTGAAGCAGTAGCAGCCATAACAGTTTCCTGCAAAAATACAATCAAATCGATGGCAACTCAATTTTGATATAATTTACTTTACTACTCAAAGCAAAAATCGTGGTTTAATAATGAATTATCCTGAGCATCACAAGAACATAAAAATATACCGAACCAAATTAAATTTCCTGCAAATCCACAAAATTAAAGTCATACTAATAACCCGGTCGAAGCAAATAATTGATTTTATCAAAATCATTCACAAAATCACATCAAAGGTCACATGAATCATAATCACATAAAGTAGATCTTAAAAAAATATAAAATAAAATAAAATAAAATAAAACAAAAATCGTTGAAACAAATAGATCAATAAACCAAAGGAAAATAAGACAAAGAATGTAAACCTGTAAAAAAAAAAAAAAAAAAAAAGGCTTGAAGATGAATTCGAGCCTGAGAAAACCGTAAGAGTGAGGGAAACTGAGAGGTTTCTAAATGCTTAGAGAAGGACCTTCGAGATGCCGTTTGTTTTATTTTATATACCCCATTTAGCTTAGGGGGCATTCATATGTATTCACGAATAACATGATGCATTCACATTTGACACTTTGCTAAGTTCCATTCGAATCAAACTCGTGCTAGACTTTACCTGTGCAATAGCACGGAGAAAATAGCATCATTGAATAATTCTAAATAAAGTGAACAATATTCTATAAGGATTCTAATAGTAATTAGAGATTTATTATGAGAATGTTTGTTTTAATTTTTTTAAGGTCCATAAACAAACCTCTTATTATTATTAGAAAATATTAGAGGTTCGTCGTAAATRCTATTATTAATAGTAAAATCTGTATTCATGAGAAGTTTTGAAATGTAGGAAGGGTGTGCATGGAATAAAAACTCCCCACTAATCATGTAGTCATGAGCATGATAGTAAATTATGAAAAACACTATAGATCATTGAATCATATAAAAAATTATATATGATTAATATATATGATCTAATTAAATAACTCAAAGACCATATAAACTTCATATACTTCGTACTTAGTATTATGAAACATATAGACCATATTSACGAAACCTTTTTTTTGTTGCAATATTGAAGGCTTTGGAATATATTATATATTATTTAATGTAGTTTTTTTTTGTAAAAAAAGAAAATATGTTTCAACATTTATTGCATTTTTAAAAAAAAACATACAATTAACACAAAAAATACAGTTATTTTGCATTATATGTAGTTTTTTTTTTAAAATAAATAAGGGGAGGGTAGGTTTTGGAGGGAAGTGATGAGAGTGGAGGAATTTTGGAGGAAAGATACATGGTGAGTTGTGAGGGTGGTTACAAATGAGTACATTTGTTTAATAATATAGATTTAGCTGGTTCTTTTGGTTTTAAAATTTAAATGTTAAAATTGTTAGAAGTCGTCATAGGCATAATAATAACTTTGAACGTACATAAACAAATGAATTTAACAATTTTGAAGAAAGTCAATTTAATTATACATTCAAGAGTTTCAAATTAAGTATTATACACAAATTTAAATGCATGCATACATCTAAATCCCGTAGGACCAACCTTTATTATTATACAATCAAACTTCAATTAAAAGATCTTATTAATTAAACTTACAATTTAATGCAATTAATATTACAATGTTAGGCTTATAAATAGGTCTACATCTAYGTTATTAGTAAATAACGATAGATTGTTTGTCCGCTTCAGTGGTCACTGGTTATGTTGGTTTTTCCTTGTACCTACAAGTAATATTGAATTAAATTGATGAATATATATATTCACTTGTATTATATGTCTCATTTGGCATCAATTTGGGCCTTATTTAAAACTTATCCAAAGACAATAGTATTAATAGGTAGAAGAACACTTCCTCTTAATCACTGAACTAAACTTCCGACGATCTTATTTCGTTTTTGGTGGTTGATCCAATGACGAACACTGTAAAAGAGTTGTGGGCTAACGTACTTCTTAGGACTTCTTTTGGAATTTCTTTTTTAGGTTTGACGTTGATGGTTCTTCAATATGTATTCCTTGTTTTTTTTTTTCCAACTTCGATGTTTTGCAAATAATTTTTTGTTACCCTATATGTATAGCTATATATCCAAACAACACAAAAAATGAAGATAGAATTACTGTTCAAAAAAATAACAGTTAAAAGACCTTTGTCCTTACCATGTGCACGTCAGACCCACATGTGTGCTCACCATCAGAGCAATAACGCAGCATACGTGTCGCCACATTCATCGAATCTTCCCTCACTACCTCCCACCTCCTCCTTCGCTCAGATCGACAACAAGCTCTGATTTTTTTCCCTGCATGGTTCTCACTCTATACTCTCCCCCGTTGCTCGCCGTCTCACGCCACGCTTCTTTACAGTGACGTCAGGTCGTTTTGGTCCGAACAAGTCGGGTGTCTGCTACCATGCGATTGAAAAAGGAATGGAAGCTAAAGGAGCGTTGTTGGGCTTAAGGAGAAGCTCTAGTGCTGGATTGAAAAGGGATCGGAACAATTAGCAAGAAAATGGCAGCAATTAGTAGCATGCACCGATTGTTGTTGTTATTGTCTCTGTTTGGGGCTTGTATGCTGGAAATTGGAGCAAATGGATAAGATGGTATGGATGATGTAGCTATGCACGATTATGTTTGTATTGTCTCTGTTTGGGGCTTGTATGCTGGAAAATGGAGCAAAATGGATAAAGATGGTGATTAGATGATGTAGCATGCACCGATTGTTGTTGTATGTCTTTGTTTGGGGCTTGTCTGCTGGAAATTGAGCAAAGATGAAAGAAATGGGGATGGATGATGGTTGGAGATACTCCTTGGAAGTGAGTTTTTTTATTTTTTTTTTTTTATCAAATTTTGTTTCATCAATTTTGCTCCTTTATGCCAAAATCATCAATTGATTCAAACGAGAAATTGCTTGCGATATGGGCAAACTACTTGTGGGATGTGTTTAATTATTGATTGGTTAATTTGAATTTTGGTGATTAATTAATTTGATTATATATTATGAAGGTAATTTTTCAATGATGGGAAATTAATGGAGCAAAATGGATCTTTATGTGCCAACTTATGAGGATAAAGATGGTGATTGGAGATACTCCTTGGAAGTGAGTTCTTATTTTATTTTTATCAAATTTTTGTTCATCAATTTTTTTGTTAATTTGTTTTAAAAATGCATAATTTGATAATGTATTAAATCATTTATTAAAAAAAGTGTGATTTGAGCAGGATGTTTGTTGAATCTTGCAAAAGAATTCGATTAATGAAGTTGAAACCTTGTCATTTCCATTTTGAGCAGTAGTTTCCCATTTTGATGCTGAAATCTTGTCATTTCCATTCAATTTTKAGTCTCAAATTTTGATTTTGCATTTCYTTTTTTATTTTAGGTTTAATTTTGTCTTTWTAGGTTAAGGGAGTGAAATGGATTTTATTTAATACAAATATACTCAACATTAACCCAAAATGGTTGTTTGGGGCTTGGAGCTTAGGTGGGTTGTTTTGYGTGTGTGTTGYGGTTTTTTGTGGGATGGGCTGGTTTGTTTAATATTATGGGCTGGTTTGTGGGATGGGCTGATTTGGATGCTCATACATAAAACCCATGTATTAAAGGGATAAGTAAATTGTCAAAAGTCAAACAATCACCCAACAAAATTTCATCTTTAAACAAAAGAACCCATAATAATACAAATAGAAATCCAAACAAAAAGAAGTAGGAAGATTTTACCTGCATAGTTTAGAGCTGTTATTATTATTGTCATCAATATTATTATCAGTATTTTGTTTGTGCATAATGCTTTGTGCATTTTTGGCTTGTAATGTGTGGATGCAAAATAATAATTTTACTTAGGTTAATATCCACAGGTTATTTGTATATTAGGTTGTGTTGTTAATTTGCAAGTTGTGTTGTCATAAAGCTTTCACTTAATTGATTGTGACTGAAATAGTCCCTTTGTGTGTAATACCCAGTGGTCACTTGTATGCATTATTATATAGTTGGCTGTATCTCTTAGTAAATTGTTTTMCTTTGATTTTGACATTAATTAGGAGCTAATTTCTGTTTTGCTAGGAGGGTTTTCTTTGCTTATAAATATGGTAAATTTGGTAATATCATTTTGTGTGTTGCTTAGTTGTTGCTTGTTTCCCATCTCTGAGGTGCTCTCACTTTCTTCTTTATTTATYTTTCTTTGGTCTATCTTTAATGCATTTCCTGTTTGGTTTTGGGTATCCCATGTTMCCATGGRTTGCATTGAATGTGATCTCTTCTTATCTTACTTCTTGTATCATATATTCCACTGACATTTACCGAGCTGCTTTTGTTTTCTTGTGCTTATTTAATGTCATCACTGCTCTGTTTTGCTGCTGTGTTCTTGTTTTTCTTTTTGCCTATGTGTATCTTGCTTAGAATCTTCTCATGTGCATGGTATTCTTTTATGGCATTTATGTTGACAAAGTATGCTGACAATGGCAAATCCTTCGATGTAGGGTGGTGTGTTGGTGGGAGAATATCCTTCTTGTTTGCTTTTGGTGGGTCCTTCAAGAGGTTTTATTCTTCTTTACTTCTTTATTAGCATAGCATGATTTAATTGCTCAACTATCCCTTTCATTGGAATTTTTACACATTTTGGGATTTTGACCCAGTGATTCCTTGTTTCAATTTGCCTTGGTTGGATCTTAAGTCATTGTTTAGGTGTTTAGTCATGTGACCCTCTATAGAGTATGACCTCCTTAGTTGTGGCTTTGATTTCCACTTTATATATTATGTATCTAGCATCATTTATTGATTTCCCACTTCCAAAAAAGGTTTACTCAAATCTGTGAAAAGCTGTCTAGCCAAAACTAAGTAAACTCTTTTTGCACATTATGTAAAACATTACTTCTCCTATAGAATATGCCAATTAAAACATGAGTTTGCATCAGGTGCTTTTATTTCAATGTTTTTGATACCTTAATTATGGGTTGAGAATCCGAGATATGGGAGATGAGGGGTCAGGACTTAAATTAGAAAGTGAGTAGGATTTAATTTCCATACAATTTGGTGCAGTCAGGACTTTAACTTGGAAAGTTTTTTTCCCTTATTGATGCATTCAGGAGTTTTGACTGCATCAAGGATTGAATCTTGCTATTYTTTTCTACTTTTATTATTAGTGATCTTAATTAGTGATAGACGGGGCTGATAATTGAGATTTTATGTGTAGTTGGCTATAATCTGAATCATGCTTCCCTGGTGGTAGTTTTTTAAAGGGAATAAAGTATAAACAGGTAGTCATATGTCTTGAGTTAATGGTAACATTTAGTCAGAATTAACCTACTACGGATTATTCCAATACAAACGAGACAAAACTTCAAACCCCAATTCCATATTCCATTGAATGCAGTACATTAAATCAAACATATGCATCTAATAAACAAAAATTCAAGCATAAAACAACATGAAAATAACAAATGAAATAAAGAAAAATGAAAAGACAGCCAATAATAAGCATCAAACAATATGCATTCTAGCACAACTACATTAGTCCCAATTTTACACGCGTAATATCAAATGAATGGAAAGTCAAGAACTTCATTATATCTCAATATAGGCATTGTTTAAGGGTGTTGTTCTCTGGAAGCCTTTGTTCTCCTTATTCCATGTCCTGTTCAGGTAAACTTAACATTGATCGTTATTTTTACAGTTCCAGAGCAAGGGAGATGCGTTGCCAGCTTCTTTCCGGGCATTGCTTGCTGAGATTGTTCTTCACTGGGCTTATCGTAGACCAATTATAATCTCGCTGTCTGTGGCCACGAGTGCTGTGTCATTGTTCAACATAGTAATGGGCCACATTCTTTGGTTAATCGGAGGTGACGAGGGTACCTTTAGGGATAAGGCTGAGAGCTTGCGAGGCTATGTGTTTTCCATTAGTTGGGGAATATGTCTGCGTGTTGAGATGTGAGCTTTGGCTTTGTGGGAGGATGTTGAATAGTAACGTAGGAATGATTTCGCTTTGAAGAGGGTTCAGCTAAGCGGGTTGGAACTGCATGGTTCTCTCGGTTGGATTGAAGTCTGCTCCTGTCCATCACCTTCCCCCTGGTCTAGTGATACCTATAAGACTTTATTAAATGTTTTGGAGAAGATTGGTTTCCATAGTGATGTTCACACTATCTCCTATCTGAGTTGCTACAATATGATGTGCTGGATCTTCAAGGCACTGAGTGTTTCCAGCACTTTGGTTCTGTGAGAAGTGAATGATCGGAGTGAATCGCTTGCACCGATAAATCCGTGCTAAAGCAAATGCCTTAAAGAAGGCTTATCTTGACTGAGGCCATTCATCGTTCACGGTTGAATATCAATTCAGAGCCTTTGAAGCGAGCAACAATGACTCTATCTAGACAAGAGAGAGTATTTTGACCATCAGAGCGTGTGATGGCATTCAGAAGACTTCGCTCAAAATCTGCCTCTGATAGAGAGATCGCCTTAACTTCCAAGGGAATCGAGTCTAGGATTGGATGAGTCTTCAGTGAAGCCTTGCCACCAAGAAACCGCCCGGTGTTTCGTTCATCGCGGATCTTCCCTGAATGTGGTCCTCGTGAATTTGTGCCTGAATGCTCTAGATGAAGTTATAACCATGAAAAAGACTAGCTTTAGGGAGGATTGATGTTCTATGGATAGTTTAAATGTCCTGAGCTCTGTGTGGATGCTTGTTCTCTTTGTTTAATGTTGATGTATAGTGTTAGTTGCCTGTTGTTTCGTTTTGGTTTAGGTTGCTGCCTACAGTGGGAAAAAATATGCAGCTGTATTTGCTTGTTGTTATCAGGTGTTCCCTTGACTTTTTAAAGCTTGTATTTGCTACCGAATATCGTTATACCTTGAGACTATTTGTAGTTTTCTACTAATATAACAATTAGTGTTTGCCGTATCTGTTTTTTTAATCTACTATCCTCTATATACAACTTTATATACATTTGCTTTTGGAAGTAAACGATGAAGATAGCTATAATGGTAATGTGTGTCTCAACGGTATTTATATAATAACTTAAACATGGTTGTTTTGTTTCCCCTCTGCCTATGCGAGGTATTTCGTTCAGACCTGATGTGTGGGTATTCAGATGGTGTAGAGATCTTTTTGGTTTTTAGATGAATGGTATGCTGAGTGATGTACTAAAATTGCTATTGTTTGCATGCAGGTATTGCTTTGCTCGGATTGGTGGCTCGTTAATGGGTGGTGTCATTTCTTGTTGCTATTGTCAGTTTTTTTCTTGTGAACCTCTTGCCAGATCAAACTAGGAAATTTTAGTCTTAGATGCATAGCTCAAA
The DNA here is from genome assembly GCA_008642245.1 of Bassia scoparia. Classification (NCBI taxonomy): domain Eukaryota; kingdom Viridiplantae; phylum Streptophyta; class Magnoliopsida; order Caryophyllales; family Amaranthaceae; genus Bassia; species Bassia scoparia. The sequence goes on along the minus strand of SNQN01010736.1, from coordinate 1,812 downwards.
TAGTAATGTTTTGATATCCATTTTGACATTATTTGTGTCATCGAACTTTGGGTGGAATAGCGATGGGCTACGGTAGTACGTCTTGAAGTATTTACTCAAAGCAAGGCTATTTAGTAATTATATCTTAATTACCACCTTTACTGAAAACTATCCAACGCTTAGTTTTAGCTGAACAAGTAAAAAATTTACAAAGTAACATGACCAATTAAACCAACTGAACAGCACAATCTAGCTCTAACCAGCTTTCATGTATGAGTGCATACGCAAATTAGACTGTTACAATTGATTCAGAAACAAATTAGAAGCCTTTGATCAGGAAAATATAGAACGTTTTTTGTCTCTGCGAATAAAATTGCAATAATCTTGGCATTGGTTAATGATGGGGTTATATAGATTACAAATATTGTAGTAATATGAGACATTGATAAATCATAACTAGATTCAATAATTACTTCGATAACTATAGTCATTGCTAATATCTTCAAAATAATTATTATAAAGTCTAAGTACTAAAAAGGAGTAAATAGAACTCCAATATGTAAGAAAATCTATCTGGAAGTATTTTACAGTTTCAGTAATTCAACTTTTGTCCTTGTGGCCCCCAATGAACCATTGTAGGTTGTTGCGAATTTAAAAAATGAGAATCAAGATCAGTCCCAAGAAGTATGAAGGTGTAAAATAGAGAAGTCTAAATTAATTCAGCCTCGTCCTTGTTTGTGTTCATTTTGCGTTGTTGTTGTAAAAGGAGAAACTCGGGCAAGAAGGAACTCCCTTACGTCAAGGCGTGTTCGGCCTGCAGAAATATTCTCTTTTGGATGAAGCTTCTGCCTCTTACAAATGTTGACCCGGTCTAGCCAGGCGCAAGGCATCCAGCCTCGTGTAAGAGCGATTATTTCATTTTATGATTTTCTAACAAGGCCAAATCTGTGTGTTAATCTATATCCCCTGTGGGTTCCTTTGTTTTGTTTAACGATCATTGCCTTTGGCATGTTAGATCAGAAAAAGTGCCGATCTACTGCTATGAGGTTAACACCTCCAACGTTCGTTGCCACTGTGGTGCGAGAAATTTCAATATGAAACACCTGCTTTCTGTTGTTCAATGAAGGGGAGTCAAGGTTGAATTCCAGAAAATACAAACGAAATCAGGAGCTCTTATGATAGCGGGATTCTGACGCACAAATTTTCCAACAATATTGTCCGACTGTATAATAACATGTTTGCTTTGTTTGCTGGGGAGAAATAAATGCGAGACTTAATAGGGGTATTTTGTGTTTAGACTACATGGACAGATGTTACCACAATTACCTACCTGGTGAGGCAAGATAGAAGCCAAAAATTGCAAGCTCTATTTTTATGATGGAGAATGTAGCGTAGAACAAAGAGCAGTTTGTATATGCATTATATCAAGTGTTGTTGGCGACTTATAAGGGTTTGGAGGCAATCTTACTGTCAGTTTTCAAGAGTATGCATGGATCAAATTGATGAGAATACACCATTACAATTATAATCGTCGACTTATCTGAAGTGCTACTATTCTCTTGATTCAACGACTGACGAGGCCAGTTGGGCCTCATAGTCTTTGACGGGGAAAGAATGAGTCCCCGAATATCATGCATTACATGGCGCCCTATGATCCTTTACAGTATCCGCTATTATTTCCATAGGGTCATTCGGATGGCGTCCAGGACTAAGTCGTAATAATCCAAGCAATTGTAGGCCGCATAAAGTGTGAAGATACAGGCCAGTTCTGATAGCCATTCTCTGATGATTTGTGAACAATGAATAAAAAAAGGAAGAAATTGTGTAAAGTTC
>SNQN01010735.1:0-17504 GCA_008642245.1 Bassia scoparia | reverse complement strand
AGGTTGGAAATCTTTAAAGACTCCGTGTTGAATCGTTTTATGTAGTTCTTCAAACTTTCGCCAAGCTCCTACTTGCAGCTCATGAGAGCCACAGTGGTGACTTCATGGCGCTTTCCTGCTATAAACTGCTGGCGAAACAAAGCTTCCAAGATAGTGAAGTTTGTGATGGYACCGGAAGGCAGTTCACTGAACCAAGTGAGCGCCATTCCCTTAAGAGTAGTGGGAAAGAATTTACACCAAGACGCCTCACATTCAGTTTGAACGCCCATCTATGCCTTATAGGCCGCCATATGATCGTCTGGATCTGTGGTTCCATCAAACGGATCCATAGTTGGAATCTTAACTTTTCTCCTGTCAATTGTGTCAAGAATTTCCCTGCTGAGAGGGGTACGAGAAGTGAGAATTCCCCTGGGAACACTCTCCGCTACAGTTTCTAAAGTCACTTCCTCTGAGCTTGCTCTTTTTGAACGTCGATGTCTCTTGTATCGCCTTGCAGTGGTCCTCCGGGTGGGCGAACGTCGGGTCGAGTGTCGTCTCGTTGGCGATCTCCGCGTTGGTGAACGTCGAGTTGACGGATGTCGGGTAGGGGAACGCCTCTCTGATGATCTCCTCGGCGAATGGACGCGACTACCTTCACCTCATTCGCGCCTGCGATTGTTTATGATCTCCCTGGCATTATAAATGACCGGTGTAGGCGCCTGGCTCCTAGACGCCGCAGTGTGCCTTGCACTCTGCACGGGTGAAGCTGGTCGTGGAATTGTGACTCGCGATCGTACGCGACTATTCGCCCTCGGGCTCGCAAGAGGAGAATCGTGAGAGTGTCGTGCTGATCCATTGGATCGACTGGCAAAGTTGTAAGGACCCAGGCGGCTCCTCACAACTTGTCCCTCATGAACGGGTTGTCCTGAACACCCAGGCTGAGGAGCTTCTGCACGGACAGGTTGAGGTGCTGGCACTGCTTCTGGTTCTACACGGGGTACTCCAGGAATTGCACGCTCCAAATCAGCAAAGTGTGCATCTAAACCTCTGATCAAGGCATTGAACTAGTGGTCAAATTTCGCTGCCAAATCAGTCAGATCTCTTCTGGTAACTCCTTCTTGAARTGGAACAACTTCTTGAGGTTGAGATTGAACATCTCCATGATTTCTGACATTCTCCGYTGTTTCTGGAGATTCCTCGCTGGCGTTTCGGCGACTTCTAGTGATTTATGCCATCTCTGACTTCTTGATCTGTGTTCCCCACAGACGGCGCCAATTGTTCCAGGAATTGAAAACCTAGATCTAAAAAGTAGGGGAATTWGGATCTTGATGTCTGTTCTTGATCGTTCGCCGAAAAACACGTCGGAGGTGTACATCAGGTTCCCTAAGGAGAGAGAAAATGCAGTTAGAGGGCCCAGGGGGTGTTCCCTGGGGACCACCTATGATGCTTAAGTCAGCAAAGGAAGGAGAGAGAAAAGAGAGAGAATCRGAAAGTATGAGAGAGAAAGTACTTGTTTTATTGTCAGAGTGAAAGTGTGAATGTGGTCCACTTATGATGCTTAGCTCCTATTTATAGGCAACAGGAGGGTAGCCTAGTAATTGTACTCAACTTAGAAACATCTAGAAGGGCTTCTAACTGAATTCATTTAGACAGCTTCTTTTAGAAGCTTTCCTCGTTTGACTGGTCAACGAAGTTGTTAATGACATTTTCGTAATAACCGATAATGGGCCTGGCCTGACGTATGGTGGGCCGGAACACCTAAAATTAATATATGATTAAATAGTTATATATACATCGAAGTAAACTTATTACAAGTACATACGTTTTAAATGTTGATCTTCTGTGAGTGCAATTTGCTTCATCACCAAGTTCATCTCTCAAATCRTGATAACTTGTGCTCTTGTTGTAAAAACCTCGACTCTGCATGCGCAAAAATACACAATTGAATAAGCTTAATTAGCTTGTTAACAAAGGGTGATATACACATAATCAAAATAGTTTGTCGAAATCATCGTTGATAAACTATAAACCTACCCATTCGTTCACCAAATCCTTGGCATGTTTCCTGTTTGATTCGGTCTCTTCGTTTGTCATAGACAAAAACTTGATTACCTGCACGAAAATAGTTACACCCAAGAGTTTTATATACATGACCAATGTGAGTTATATAAGTACTTATCATTATGCGCATAACAAAGTAATATATGCAAATATATTTGAGTTTTATCAAACCTTTCCAAGTCCACTCTTCTTCAATTGTTCCCTTCCCAAAAATTGGTTTGTGTCCACTTTAAACTGCATCACATTATACAAAAAAAGGTCAATTAGAGCTTGAAATTAAAATTAATAACTAATTAACGAACATAATAGGCAACGATAATAACAATGAAATTATTATGTTATAACATGATTTGACCAAGACAATGAGGATAAGACCTAATTAGTTTTTGTAAAATATCTAGTATGGAGTACGTAGTATGTTATTTTGATCCTGGGTTTTTTTATTCAATCTTATTGAGTGCTTATTTAAATTAGATAAGAGAAATTCAAACCAACTTATGTAAGCTGAAAAATTCATATGAGATTAGAAAACTTTAGACCCAAATTAAATGAATTAGCACACCCTATTATATCGGGATATATCCGATTATGATATAATTGTGGATTTAGTCTAGACATACCTGATTAGTCAAAGACCACAAGATAGCTTCACGTATGTGGGCATTAGGAAGGCTCCCATCAGGAAGAGGCTCAAGCCAATTCTTAAGTGTTGTTAATATGCCATTTCCTAGAAATTGCTTTTGAAGTTGTTTCCTGTTTGATAAAAAAAAAAACATTATTACATGATAATAATTTCATGCTTCAAATATTAAACTAACCTAAGTAATAAATAAAGATTATATCCATGAAAAATAGTTATTATACTTGGAAAGGGCTTGGAGAAGAAAAGGGAGCTTCCTAAGCTTGAAGACGCAGGGTTTTCCTTGCGTATTCAACAAGGCATCCTCTTCGGCCGCGACCTCTAGCATAGCTATTGCTTCCTCCACAAGAAACGTCGTTCCCTCCGCGCTTCTCTGCTCGTCCATCTCCTTCTTTCTTGTAAAAGCGCCAAAAACTGGTAGTTTCTTGGTTGCTAGCAGTTTTTCTAACTCATCTTCTTCCGCCTGAGTCTATTACAAATTAATGATCAGTTCTGTCCCTACCCAGTTACTACTTGCCACGTGGCATCTGGTGGGTCCCACTCGAGTGCTGGGGAAGCAGGTGGGCCCCACATGCCTACGTAATAAGGCACCCAAGAGGGGTAGGCTCCAACAGTGACCATCAAAAAAGCACGCTGACAAAGCCACAGGAAAAAGTTGTACCTTTGTCCCACATTATTCAATTATATTGCTTGTCCCACATTGGGAAAATCACCAAGGTCAACCTCACCAAACCCTATAAAAAGGGAGTTGGTGAGCCCACTCCAGGTATCTAATTCCGAACCCACCGAGTACAGTCTAGTGCCTATATCTAGCTTGCTCGACCTTCAGTTAGGTCTCCTTGCTGACTTAAGCATCAGAGGGTCTTTTCCCGGAGATCCCCCCAGGTTAATCACCTTTACCTGTTTTGCATGTTAGTCGGAGGAGACTAGTCACTAGTAGAAAAAAGCCTAAAAGCACTTCGATAAATGCTCCCGTTTTTAAAACACTGGAACTTTTCTTGTTAAAAACTCCAATTTTTTAAAGCTTAGAGCTTTTTTGTTGTTAAAAGATCCAGTTTTGTGAATAACTGGAGCTTTTGTTTTATTTTAGCCATTAAGATATGGGCGTAATAATGGGCCTCAGCTCGTCCCTACTTCATTTTATACGGACAACCTTTCATTTTTCATTGTCTCAGCTACAAAACCCTAACATTTTCACCCAAACCCCCAAATTCCCCCTTCACGTTTTCTTCTAAAACCTTCAACTTTCCCATCCTCTCTCCTCATACCCCCGAATTCCCCCTTCACGTTTCACCTCCAATCCACCATTAATCTTATTCTTCGCTGCAATCAACAACAATCATGGCTGTTTTTTCGATCCCTCATGTTTCCTACCCAACCATCAATCTAAGGTTTGTTAATTTGATTTTTCAATTTTTTTTCGTTCGATTTTCTTTGATCTTCGTTTGATTTTCGTCTTGCTTTCGTTTTGCTTTCTGTGATTTTTCGTTTTGCTTTCTTTGATTATTGTTTTTTTCTTTGAATTTTTTTTCATTTTCGTTTTTCTTTCTGTGATTTTTCGTTTAGCTTTGTTTGATTTTCATTTTTTTCTTTGAATTTTTTTTCATTTTCGTTTTGCTTTCTGTGATTTTTCGTTTAGCTTTCTTTGATTTTTCGTTTTTTTTCTTTGAATTTTTTTCATTTTCGTTTTGCTTTCTGTGATTTTTCGTTTTGCTTTCTTTGATTTTCGAATTTTTTTCTTTGAATTTTGTTTTTTTATATTTTAGATTCGTTTTCTATGATGTTCGTTTCATTTTCTTCGTATTTCGTTTCGTATTAAGCTTAATTGCATTTTGATTTCTAGGTTTGTAGATGGGTTAATTTTTTGATCTGGTTTTTTTGTTTGAAATAATTTTTTTTGTAGATCTGATTATAAAAGTATGTATGGTCTGATTTCGTTTTTGTTTTTGACTTGCTTTCTTTTGTCTTATTTCGTTTTTGTTTTTGATTTTCTTTCGTTTTTTCCCCTCAATTTGTAGATCTGATTATAAAAGCATGTATGGTCTGATTTCGTTTTTGTTTTTGATTTGCTTTCGTTTGTTTGATTTCATTTTTGGCTTGGTGATGGTGGGGCATGCACGGTGGTGCACTGGAGCAGAGGCGGTGGTGGGGTGCTGGGCGGTGGCAATGGAGCTGGGAAGGGGGTGGGTGACTTGTTGCTGCTTGTCGTGCTACTGTGATTCTGCATCATTGGAGTATTATTGTTATTGTTTATGTTTGCTTTAATTATACTGATTATAGTTAGTTTAGGACATGCTTACTTAAAATTGTATATTAGTTTAGGACATGGTTAATTCAAATTGTATATTACACTACTTGTACATAATTTTGTAACAATTTGTTTACTTGGTGTTATATATAATAATTTTTTTTGGGATTTTGGTCAATTTTGATTATTTGCATTATTACATTGTTAGCCAGGAGTGTGTTTTATTTTAAGGTAAATTGCAAACGTAGAAAAGTATTATTTTTTTTTTGATAAAAAATATTCACAAAAGTTCCAGCCTTTTAAAAAAACTGGTGCTTTTGGTGTACTAAAAGTGCTAGGCTTTTTAAAAAACTAGTGCTTTTAGTATACTAAAAGTTCCAAGCTTTTTAAAAAACTGGTGCTTTTAGTGTACTAAAAGCTCATGCCTGGAGCTTTTGTTATAACCTCATAAGTTCCAGCTCCAAAAGCACCAGGCCAAAGCTTGGAGCTTTTGATGGCTAAAAGCTTGGAGCTTTTGGCCCTTTTTCCACTAGTGAGTGTCCATTCTCAGGACGTTGACGGAAGACATGTACGTGCCAGCTGTCATCCCCAGTCATTATTATTCACCCTAATACTCTACTGTTTTCTTTGTAAGTTCCTTGAACAGGAACAGATTGGCGCCGTCTGTGGGGAAGACAAGCAAGCCATGGTCAGTACGCGTTACGGTGCTCGTGATGTTCAGCTTGTGGTCAATCAGCCAGGCACGCGGGGAGGGCAGTCTCATCCCCCGGAAGGGGACACTGCCTCATCCGCCCCGCGTGATTCGGGTACTGCGGCGGGGGGAGAAAGGACCAATCGGCCCTCACCCATCTGTTTCCCTCAGCCGAATGACCCGGTCACTAGGCAGGAGCTCAATGCCCTGCTCGAGAAGGTGAGTCTTCTCACCAAGCAACTGGAGAAGGCTCCGCAGACGGGGGGCAACTCTCAGCCCACGCGTTGTCAGCCAGCACACAGTGCTGGTCCGCATCCTCAGCTTCGTGCTCGGCCTGCCTCTCCATCAAGGCTGCGTCCGGGCCCTTTCAGGTTCGATTCTCCCTCGCGGGGACATTCCCAACGCAATGCCCCCGGCGAGGCCCAACCTGCTCCATCCAGAAAGGGGGAAGAAGCCCCTCAGGTCAGCCGATCCAACATACCCCCTCTGGATGCCCGAGTCATCATTGAAGAAAGAAGGCGAGATAGCATGGACGCTCGCACTATCATCAACAATCGCCGAAGCCAAGGCGTAGCCGCTGCAGCCCAGCCTCGAGTCTCCCCTCGCCGAGGAGACTCGGGCCGACCCTCTGCTCGACCTAGCCGGTCCTAGCATGAGGCTACTAGTCGGTCACCTCGGCATCAGTCATCCAGGTCGCGCGGTCATGCAGACAGTTCTCGCTCTCAGTTAGTCAGACAGACAAGAGAGGGGACTCGGGCTTGACAGCCGATGCAGACCCTCGTCGACAAAACCCCATTCAACAGGGAGATTATGGATACAGAAGATCCAAAAAAGGTGAAGGTGCCAACGATCGAAACCTTTGACGGGACCACTGACCCCGAAGATCACATGGCAGCCTTCAAGACTCAGATGGCCGTACAGACAGGATGTGAGGCGTCATGGTGTCGGTTCTTTCCAACCACGCTTAAAGGTATTGCTCTCACTTGGTTTAGTGAATTGCCATCTGGATGCATTACCAATTTTACTGTCTTAAAAGCATTGTTCAAACAATAGTTTATTGCTGGTAAACGACATAAGAAAACTAGTTTGCATTGAATGAGTTTGAAACAAGGAAAAACTGAAGGGTTGTCTAGTTACGTCAAGTGATTCAATGCCGAATCTCTGGGCATTTCGAATCTGGAAGACAATGTTGCCTTTTCAGCCCTCATGTCAGGCCTCAACCTAGCCGGTTTAAGCAGACCTGGTCATCGAGGGCATCACCAAGTACTCAGAGGCTCTGGCTTTGGCTTAGAAGTATATTCAGGCCTCAGAAATCAATAACATGCATGACGATCAGCCCTCAGCCGAGGGCAAGAGGAAGGCAGGTGATAACAGGGGTGACCACAATCAGGGTAAGAAGACCAAACTCAGAGATGGAGGGGATGACCCTCGGTACAACACTAACAGGAAGGATATATTCTTGGATATCAAGCCCATGGACATATTACCAAAGCACGTACCAGTTCGGACTACGCCCAACAGGCGAAACAGAAATCTGTGGTGTGAATACCATCGGGAGTGCGGACACACCACCCGAGACTATAGAGAACTGAAATAGGCGATCGATCACCTTGCCAACGAAGGGAAACTGAATCGGTATCTCCGGAAGAAGGATACCAGAGAACAAAGCCAGCCTCGGCGGAAGGAGAATCAGCCTCAAGCCAGCAATGAAACAATGCATACTGTGAACGTGATCTCTGGAGGGCATGCCTCGGGAGGACCTAACAATCGAGGACGGAAGCGTCACTTAGAGGACCTCACGCACCAAATATTGAAGGTCGGCGGTGAAGTGCCTCCCAGCTGTCCAGCAATGGTCTTCGATGAGCACTCGGCCAAGCCTATCGTTGTGCCCCATGATGACCTTCTAGTAGTCGAGATCAAGGTGTCCAATGCTCGGGTGAAGCGAGTGCTCGTTGATAGTGGAAGTTCCTCGGACATCATTACTTGGGACTGTTTGCAGAAATTGAAGTATTCTAAGTCTGACCTGGTTGCCTCGGACCACCCTCTGGTCGGCTTTGGCGGAAAGCGAACGTACCCAGAAGGCGTCATAAAGCTGCCAGTCAGGCTCGGAGAGAAGGACCTGGCCCGTTCGGCTCAGGTGTACTTCATTGTCGTAGATATGGACCTCCCATATAACATCATCCTCGACAGACCTACACTCAATAAGGTAAAGGCATTCATCTCTACGTATCAGTTACTGTTGCAGTATGAAACAGATTCAGGAACCGTTGGTCGGTTATATGGCAATCAGCGCTCAGCCCGGGAGTGCTACGTCAATAGCCTCCGCAATGCCGACCGTGAGCCTTCAGTCGGGCAAAGCGGAAAGACCCACCCCAGAAAGAAGCCCTCACTGGGCTGGATGTATGCCTTAGCGAAAACGTCAAACGATACAATCGGCCTCAGCCAGCAGAGGCCAATGAAGAAGTACAGATTGACCACGACTCGGAACACACTGTCCACATCGGGAAGTCACTAACCCCCGACATCCGGGAGCAAATCATCTCCACTCTTAAGGAATTTCGTGATGTCTTCGCATTTGCTGCTACAGAGATGCCCGGGATTGACCCTTCCATCATGGTGCACAAACTCAGAATCAAGGACGGATATTGGAGTATAAAGCAAAAACTCAGACACCAGGGGCAAGAGAGGAATGAAGCGGCAGCCTCAAATCAAGAAATTGCTGGAAGCAGGCTTCATCCGGGAATGTCAGTATTCAGATTGGCTAGCCAATGTGGTACTGGTCAGGAAACCAAATGGAACTTGGTGTATGTGCGTTGACTTTACTGATCTCAACAAAGCATGTCCGAAAGATGATTACCCACTGCCAAAAATCGATGCCCTAGTCGATTCTACTGCGGGACATGCGTTGTTCAGCTTCATGGATGCCAATGTCGGCTACCATCAGATCCCGATGGCAGAGGAAGATCAACCCCACACCGCTTTCATCACCAAGCAAGGGGTCTATTGTTATAAAGTGATTCCATTCGTCCTCAAGAATGCGGGAGCTACCTACCAAAGGTTAGTGGACAAAATCTTCGATGGGCAGATCGGGAGGAACGTGGAGATATATGTCGATGACATGATAGTCAAAAGCAGGAAAGCGGAAGATCACGTCTCAGACCTCAGGGAAGCCTTTTCGTCCCTTAGAAAGTATAACATGAAGCTTAATCCCAAGAAGTGCCTCGGATTTCTGGTCGATGAGAGGTGTATCGAAGCCAACCCCGATAAATTCAAGCAATCATCAACATGGAGTCCCCAAGGTCAGTCAAAGAAGTGCAAAGGCTCACGGGATGCATGGCAGCCTTAGGCCGATTCTTATCCCGATCGGCAGATAAAAGCTTGGCTTTCTTCAAAGCGTTGAAGAGGCCCTCATTCATCTAGGACGAAGAAGCAGAAGCAGCCTTTCAGCAACTCAAACAGCATCTTTCTAGCTTACCGAAGCTTGTCTCCCCCTTACCGAGGGAGCCTCTTTACTTATACCTGGCTATCTCATAATATGCATTGAGCGCAGTCTTGGTTACCGAAAGGGATAAAACTCAGCATCCGGTCTATTTTGTGAGCCACGCCTATAGAGGAGCCGAGTCTCAGTACTTGGAGATCGAGAAGATGGTATATGCCCTGGTTGTCGCTAGTCGGAAGCTTAAGCCCTACTTTCACGCTCATCCTATTAAAGTCCTAACCGGACAGCCGATCAGGAAGGTCATTGAAGGGAGAAATCATTCAACAAGTATGACAGAGTGGTCAGACCAGCTTGCAGACTATGGGTTGGAATATGAGCCTAGACGAGCAATCAAGGCCCAGGCACTGGCGGATTTCATAGTCGAGTACACAAATAGACCCACCTCAGCAACTGAGGCCGAGGGTTGGGAGGTTTACGTTGATGGCTCGGCTACCAAAGATGGCAATGGGGCAGCCATTCTGTTCAAAGCAGATAACGGGGACAAATTGGAGTATGCAGTCAAGTTTGGGTTCTCTGCCTCGAACAATGAAACCGAATACGAAGCAGTCATCCTCGGGATGTAGATGTGCTTAGCTGCAGGGGCTAATTCTTTAACAATGAAGTCAGACTCACAACTGATCGTGGGTCAGGTTAATGGAGAATTCGAAGCCAAAGAAGATGGAATGAAAATGTATTTGAACAAGGTACGAGAGCTTTCCCGAAAGTTCTAACAATTCTCCATTCGTCACATCCCTCGGTTAGAAAATAAACAAGCAGATGCACTATCTCGGCTGGTCAGCTCAGCCGAGTCCCTCGAACCTCGGACCATCACTTGGGAAGTACTGAAAGAACCCAGTATCAACACTCAGTCCACTATGGTCTTGGACAGGGGAGCTACGTGGATGGACCAGATAGTTCGATATCTTTGGGATGAAAAACTCCCTGATGACCCAAAACAAGCAGACAGAGTCAGAACTCAGGCTCGCTGGTTCGAGTGGTATGATGGACGGTTGTACAAAAATTCTTACACCCATCCCTTGCTTCGGTGCGTGACACCGGACGAGGGAGGCTACATCCTTCGGGAAATTCATGAGGGGGCTTGCGGTAGCCACCAAGGGGCAAGAACCATGGCTGGAAAGGTTCTTCGAGTCGGGTACTATTGGCCCACCCTCAAGCTAGAGGCACATGACCTGATATAGAAATGTGAAAAGTGTCAAAAGAATGATTCGGTGCTCCACCGACCAGTGAACCAGCTCTCGGCCATTTTACCCACTCTGCCATTCGACAAGTGGGGCATGGATCTGTTGGGACCCTTTCCACAAGCCTCGAGGCAGAGAAAGTTCCTTATCATTGCAGTAGACTATTTTACCAAGTGGATAGAGGCAAAGCCTTTGGCAACTATCACAGAAAAACAGGTTCAGCAGTTCATCTGGAGGAACATTATCACTCGGTTCGGGATACCCCGGGTCCTTGTAACAGATAACGAGAGACAGTTCGTCAGTGAAGCCACTAAGGAATATTGCGCTCGGTTTGGCATCAACATCTGAGCAACCTCAGTGGATAGACCTCAAACCAATGGACAAGCAGAGGCTGCTAACAAGGTCATCCTTCGAGGAATCAAGACAAAACTAGAAGGCTCAAAGGGTACATGGGTCGATGAGCTTCCCGGGGTCTTATGGTCAACTCGAACAACGCCCAAGAAAGCCACAGGACATACACCGTTCTCCCTGGTGTATGGCAGTGAAGCCGTCTTGCCTGTTGAGGTCGGGATACCCTCCCCTCGGATAACCTTCTATGATCATGACCAGAACGAAGAGTTTAAAAAGATCGACCTCGACCTATTGCCTAAGACTCAAGGAAATGCATTACTGAAATCCGTCTCCTATAAGCAAAAGATTACAAGGTACTTTAATCGGCGAGTCAAGACTTGGGAGATTAGTGGGAGACTGGGTACTGCGAAAATTCGAAGCCACAGGTCGGGAAAATATGCTTGGCAAGCTGAACCCTAATTGGGAAGGCCCTTATCGGGTCATTGAGATGATCAGGCCTGGCACTTACAGACTCGAAGACGCCGATGGCAAATCCCTCCCTCGGCCATGGAATGCAGACAACTTGCGCAAATATTACATCTAAAGGTCAAGACTCATTTACTTTTTCGTATTAATTAAATGCTGTAGAATAACAAAACCCTCTGTCAGGCCATCCTAGCCGGATCCCTAGTCGAGCAATGCTCAGTCAGCATCGCTATGACTAGCACTCGTTGTAATAAAGGCATTCATAAAAGTCTTCCTTTTGCGCATTTTAACATGTATTTTTCGCACCAAGTTTTTAACCTCGGGATTAGGCAAGTCCACCTTCGGGGCAACACATGCCTCGGAGGAACCCCATCGAGGAAAAGGTGAACATACTAACCCTCAGGAAAAAGCAAATAATTAAAACAAGCAAGGTTGAAAGTAAAAGCAAGTATGGACAATTGGAATAAGCAACAGAGTCAAATTTCATAAATAAAAACTAGACCCAGTGATAAGTGGTTTTAGGGCCACTTCTCGTACTCATTTAACCCTCATTTAGACCTTATTTTGAGCCTAATTGTATACTTTAGTCCCATTTTATGCTCGTTTGCATCACATTAGAGTTTTTGAACCTTAATTGTTAAAATGATGCAATTTCGATGTGTTTTTAAGGTTTAGCACCTACTTTGACATTTGGTTGAGTGGTTTGTAGGTCATGGACTCTTTTGGAGGAGCATTGGAGGCAAGAGAAGCATTTAGAGGCATGGAAGGTGGCATATTGGAAGAAGCCTTAGGAAGGTTGGAAGGCAAAGTGGAAGAAAGTACAAAAATCAATTTTCGACCTACCTTCACCATTTTGTCCATAACTTTCGTTATACAACGAATTTGGATGTGTGGCTAATTGCATTAAAAACTAGAGATCCGGAGCTTTCCAACGGTATATCTCACGCTGCAATCAAAGGTCTAAATCAAAAGTTGTGACCGTTTCAAATTTGGAGTTTTGCGTAGTCTGGTCGCTCCTAAGCTCCATTTCCAGTAGCTTAGAAGCGACTGAGGAGCGACCTAGGAGCGACCGCTCCGCCAAGGAGCGACCACTGCGATTTCACGCGTGGATTGCGTTTTTTGGGCCTTGTTTAGAGGGGATATAAATACCCTCTTTGAGAGGTTTTTCATACACACTCTCATTTTCTTAGTTTTAGGTTTAGATTAGAATTAGCTTAGGTTTTAGAGAGAGATAAATTAGCTTGTAATTTCAATTTTTATTCAATCAAACATTTCAATCGATCAAGTTCTTCATTTTGGTAATCAATCTCAACCTTTTCTTTTGTTTTCTTTTATTGTTTTCTTGTTTTGTTACTTGCTTTTGCTTAGAATTGCTAGTAGATCTCTAGTTGCTTGCTTCTTGTTAATCTTAGTTTTAATCAACTTCTCAAGCATGTTTAGTGTTAGATTGTTGTTTATTTCTTGTTTATTGCTTTTCCAATCATGAATAGTGGGTAGTTTTGTTTTCTAGGGTTTATGGGAAGGAACTCATAACTGATTTGGGGATTTTGACTTGCTAGCTTGATAGATTAAGGGGAGAGTAGTTTGGAGTGTTGTGAAGCTAGGGATTTGCTTGTGGCCAAAGTTAATCCCCTTGTATTGGTGGTCTTGTTATGCTTTGTCTATGAGTGTTATAGGATTGCTTTTCATGCCTTTGGACTATGAATTTGATGGTGCCTTGAGAGAGGACTTGAGGGTTTAGGATGGTAGGTTGCTCTTGGTTTATGGTGGTCTAATTGAAGGGTGAACATGGTGAGGCCTTAAGGGATACTTTTCATCCTTCGTTTTAGACTCAAACTCTTGATTTGGGGCCCTAGCGGGATGACGAGAGTATTTAAGTGAGCGATCCCTTTTCCCGGAATTTTGTTAGGATAGTAAGTCAAGTTCCCCAATCGTGAATTGAGTTTCGGAACATAAACTCTATATTCTTTAGCTTTTGAAATCTTTGTTTCGCTTTCTAGTTATTAGTTGGTAGTTACAATTGAAAATTCTCGCAAAAAAAATATATTCTCAAGACCCTTAATTAAACAATTGGTATAATCTACGTTGTTCCTCGTGTTCGATCCCCCACTATACTACATCTTGGGGTTATTTGATTTGGATCTAAAAACCCCCTCATCACCCAACTGGCATAAGTCTACAAATATTCAACAACAAGAGTTGGGAATGTGCACCGACTATTAAGACTTACAAAATATTTTTATAAATTACAATTTTTGGTCAGAACATGGCCAGCAGAGAAAAGCAATAAATGTAAAGGCTGAGGAAAGACTACTCAGGAGAGCTGGTAGAGTGCTCTTGCCCGTCCTCCGGCTCCTTGGCCGGAGCAGAGTGACCCGATCCCTGACCAGCAACAGCAGTCGTCGTAGAAGCAGTAGCAGTGGCGGTAGCAGCACTCGCGGCAGCTTCCTGACGAGCTTGGGCAGCGGCTTTCGACCTCCTCTCTTGCAAGGCCGTAAGCTCTTGAGCCATCAGCTCATCATACTTCTGGCGCAGAGCAGGCCAGTGACCAGGGACGACAGCCGAGACAGCAAATTCCATCTTCCCGAGAGCATGATCGACACCGGTCTGGAAAGAATCCTGACCGATCTGAAACATGTACTTGCGACCCTCAGGAGTCACAAACCAAGCATCCACCATTGCCCTCCCACCATCGGCAAGTTTTTTCTTCTCCTTTTCGAGAGACTGGTTCAGGCTCTCGATGGTGGCATTCCTCCGCTCGATGGACCGCTTCCTCCTCTCAGCTAACTCCTTGGCTGCAGTATAGTCCTTATCAAGGTCCATGCGCTCTTCCTTCCACTTCTACAGCTCGGCCTTTTCCTCCTACAGGGCCAGTAACTCTTTATCTTTTTCCTGGATGACATTCGTCTTCCGGGTCAAAGACTTCTGATTGGCCCTATGATGCAGCGACAGAGAATGCATGCGGACAGTCAGCTGTAAAAACAGAACTCTGTTTGATATGAATTAAATTGGCAAAAGCACAAGTACAAAGCCTCGGGAAAGATTTACCTCCAACCAAGCTTTCTGCAGCTCCTCCGTCTCCCGAGCCCGAGCTTCAGCCTTCATAAGCTCCGAAACATCCTCCTAGTGGACCACCTCCGAGAGGTTAGACTGAGCCCTTTTCTGCTTCCCCTCGTCATCCAGCTGGGTAAGGGGAATTATAGGGCCAGCCTACGAGTCCCTTCGAGGCCTCTTCCTTTGGTAAGGAGTACCGATGTCCCCAGCAGAGTCGATATG
This sequence comes from Bassia scoparia, assembly GCA_008642245.1. Taxonomy (NCBI): domain Eukaryota; kingdom Viridiplantae; phylum Streptophyta; class Magnoliopsida; order Caryophyllales; family Amaranthaceae; genus Bassia; species Bassia scoparia. The sequence continues at coordinate 3,116 of SNQN01010735.1, read as the reverse complement.
GATGCTCGGATCAAGATTGTCGAAGTTGTCCACCAGGCGAGGGCCGGGAGGAGGAACAGCGAGGTGCTCCTGGTCAGGGTCGGCCTCACGAACCCCCTCCATCTCCGAAGATACGTTCTTCTTCGGGTTCTGCATAACAGGCAAAAGGAGTTAGAAAGAAAAACATCAAAGTGTAATAACCCAGTCTGAAAAATCACAATAAAGTACTTACGTCGGGAGCAGTTGGGATTGAGAGGTTCCCCGCCTGAATGTCATCAGTCAGGCCTGCAAACAAGAAGTCTTGGGCATCGATGATCCCGGTCATCTCCAAGTTGCCAAATCTACCAGCCTCTGCATTGAAAACAGGTCAGATTTTATACACGCAAATAAAACAAGATACACAAATACAAGGCTAAGGCATCGGGAAACTCGAAGAAGGACCCTACCGGGCGACATCTTCTGACTTAAACGGCACATAGCCAAATAGTGCTCGTTCTGCAAGATGTCACAATCGGGTAGCCAGTCCTTGATCATGTCGGGAAGAGCATAAGGTTCCTTGTTCGCCCACAGCTTCTCCCTCAGAAAATAGAAGGCTACCACTCCCTCGGATGCATTCATAGGGGGGACATTATAATTTAAAACCAAGTTAGGACGGTGAAGTGTCCTAACTCGGGGAAAATCCCAGGTCGTAGGCCTATAAACGAATGAAAATTCTGGACGGAAGCCCTTCCAGCTCGATCGAGTCCTACCCAAGACTTTGTATGGCTTTCGGCATTGAAAGATCCACCACCCTCGGCCATAAAGCTCCCCTTGACATTCGGACAGTTTGAAGATGTTTCTAAACAAGGTCAGGGTCAGGGGTCTCTGCATCCAGTTGCAGATGGATAAGAAAGCCACTATATTGGCAATAGAGTTGGCCATCTAGTTGTGAAGGGCGAGATTATAGTTGTCCAAAATGACCGAGATGAAGGGATCGAGTGGAAACCGAAGATCCATCTCCAAGTGGCCTCGGTAAATCCCCACTGTACCCAGGGGAGGAGTAATGATCGACTGATCAAACTCTGGGGCAATATATCGGTACGGGGGAGAAAGATAATACTTAGTACTCTCCCAGAAATGCAGCTCCTTCAGTACCCGCTACTGATAATGCCTCTCGATGAAGAAGGATCTCGGGCCTCTCTCGTTGTCCGGGACGTCTTGACCAGATGTGGAAGCTCCAGCCATTCTGTCAATTTTATAAGTTACCATATTATCTACAAATTTTCGAAGAAATTGGGCACAGTCATTCCCCTTATTCCTACATACAGTGATTGCCCAAGGTCGGGGAATTCCCTCTAACTCCTCTCCCTCAGGTTCGGGGGTCAAGGGTGGAGTCTGGATCGGGATGCCATCCAATATATGCTGGTCGTACACTACACTCGGGATGGTGGCACCATCGGGCAAAATGGCATTGTCTAGATACGGGATCCCATCCACAAGGTCATAAATATACTCCTGCATCGGGGGATTATTCACAACAGCCGATGCAGGAGGATTATCTACCGGTCCTAATTCTAAAGAATTATGTACGGTCTCGGGCTCGAGCTCGGGCATGTCATCTATGAAATCAAGCTCAGGCATATCATCTAAGTCAAATCCTGGCAAATCATCAATGGTTTCTAATTCGGGAAGTTCATCAGAAGCTACACTGATACTAAGGTTCAGGTCAGAAAATACTAAACCTTAGGTCGGGGAATATACAAGGCTACTATCAAACTCGGAATCAGAGGAGAAGTTGGCCATCATGTAATATACAAAAAACCTAAGTCAAGAGGGTCAGAAGGGTTACATAGCTTAAGTCGGGAAAACTAGAGAGATGAGAACGTACTTCCTCAATGGTCCCAAGGCCTTCACCAGACACTGTTCCCCCAGAGAGAGAAGCTCCAAGAAAATCCCTTTAGAGAGAGAGAGAGGAATCTTTAGAGAGAGAAGAGAGTAAAAAACTGTGGAGAGAGAAGAGAGTAAATCTCTAGAGAGAGAGAGAAGAGAGTAAACATTTAGAGAGAGAAGTAAAGTTTTGGAAATGGAAAGTGTGAAAAATGAAAGGAAAGTTACTATTATATAAGCAGAAGAAGGTGAACAGTTACCTTGACACGTCACATATTGCCATTAATGGAAAAAGACAAAGAAAAGTGTCCAGGTTCATCCCTCCTCATTGGAAAAAGAGAAATCATCCTTCCCGAGCTTTCATACTTGTGCAAAGCCAAGACGCAATTGACCTCCCTTCTCCCAACTTCAATTCTTCCRTTCCCGGGGCTAGCACCCTCGGGATCCTAGGAGTCCTCCTTCCCCTCCCGAGGCTAACACCCTCGGGATCTAAGGAATTATATGTCCTTTCCTGGGGCTAACACCCTCAGGGTCCAAAGGAACCTTTTTTCCTTTCCCGAAGCTAGTAACCTCGGGATCCAAGGAACCCTCTTCCTTTCCCGGGGTTGCTACCCTCGGGATTCAAGGAACCACTCTTCCTTTCCCGGGGATGATACCCTCAGGATCAAAGGAACCACTCTTCCTTTCTCGGAGCTAGTACCCTCGGGACCTAAGGAGTCGTTCTTCCTTTCCCGGGGCAGGTATCCTCGGATCCAAGGAGTCGTTCTTCCATTCCTGAGGTTGGGGCCCTCGGGACCTAAGAAACAGATATTCCTTTCCCGAGGCTAGCACCCCCGAGACCTAAGGAGCCACTCTCCTTTTCCCGAAGCTGGTGCCTTCAGGAATCAAAGGTCCTACCCAACTTTCCCGAGGCTAGCACCCTCAGTTACCACCGAGGCTCAATAGTCAGCCAGCTTGGGGCTCATTAGCCCCTCGGGATTTAACAAATATTGGGGCTCATTAGCCCCTCGGTTTTCGAACATCGAGGGGCTTATTAGCCCACCATCAGGCAATGGCCTTGGAAAGTCGGCCCCCCTCACCGAGGGGCTACACTTGAACCAAAAACCGGCTCCTTGATTAAATCACTGACCGGGTACCCTCAGCCTTATAGGCTCGAGAGTTGCACAACCAGAACGAGAGAATCAAGCATAATTCCGCTTGACACCTAACCTCCCTCGAATATCGGTATAACACAACAAGAAAATCGTTTTCGGCCGACCGTCATCACCGAC
>SNQN01010734.1:0-20971 GCA_008642245.1 Bassia scoparia | reverse complement strand
TACACACGGTTAAGGAAGTTGAGAAGGGAAGTTGCCACCAACCAACTAAAAAACACCAACCAATACCACAAAAACATAACTTCCACGCCCTAAAATCACACCCAAAACTAGTTGAGAAAACCAAGAAGAAGGAGGGTGCGTGATGTGAGGGGGAAGTTGTTGAGAAGGGATGGTTCCAAGGATGTTTCTAGCAAGGGAACAAGAGTAAAGACTGTGGCTAGAAAGAGGGTCCTGAGACATCCAAAAGAGAAGGATTAATACACAGGAAACACAACAAGACCAATCCCGGCTGACAAAAAGGGAAGCAACTAGAAATATGTACAGTTGAGGATTCTTAAACCCAAGAAAAGTAAGGTCTATTGCTCCCAAACCTTTATATGATTTAAAGGAGCGTCCAAATTGCGTTGATTTTCTATTGCAAAGAGTTGGGTCAATCAGAAGTTCTTGCTTGAAATTTAGGGCCTTCGATTTTCAGAAAATGGTCTATTTTATTTGCTAGAAATTTTTTTTATTTATGCCTCTTGGTCGAAGAATTCTATGAACACCTACATACTATGGATGATGGATCTTATTTTTGCATTTGCTTAAGGGTATTCTTAATTTTTTCTGTTGAGAACTTTAGCTGAAATTCTCAACGTCCCAAATAAAGGACTTGCTGTTACTCAAGGGAAAACTGGCCCTTTGTTAAAAGTAGTTACAGCAGAACAGACCAGACCAGTGTTTACTGTCCTTCTGACCCTAAGCAGGTACACCATGGCCATTAAGGGAGTTGTAGATTGTGGCCCCCGCAGGGGCTTGGGCCTACATCGATGTGTAGTGTTTGTGGGCTTGAGCCACAGAACCACACGTGAGTGCGTTGGGGAGTATTGCCGAGTCAGGGGATCGCCACCGTGCCTATAAAGGTTAATCACGGACGCCGAATGTTGGTGCCAAAAACAATGGCCCCACGGTCAATAGATACAGTAATCAGCTCGTGGGTTCGGAGACATGGTATGGATTGAATCTTTGACCCAATCCGCCCGCATGTAGCGGCCTCTACTCTGGTCTCATTGTTAATTCCAATTCATCATGATTATTGATACACATATCTTTAGCAATTTCAGCCTTATTAGCGCACTAATCCTAAAGTTACTAGTGGGTATATTATTATACAAACAATTACTTCTACAATGGATAAGCGATCCTCTTGTTGTTAGATCAATATTAACAAGAAGCCTAGAAAACAGTTGTCCATATTATCTGACTTTAAGTGACAAGCAATTAAATTACGGTCTATTAAACAAATATCTAATATGATTAAAAGTATATATACAAGAAATAATAGTATACAAATATAATATACTATAAATATATATATAATTAATATATATATATATTATATATTAATTATTATATTATATATATATATATATTAATATTATATTACAAATCCCTACCTTGAATCGCTATCAAGACAAATGATAGAACAAATGTTAGATTATTAAGACTTCACCTTGAATCGCTTAACAATGCAAAAAAATATGTTAGTATTGCGATGCAATAATAATAATAATAAAATAATAATATAATAATAATAATAATAAATAATTAATAATAATATATAATAATAAATAATTATAATAATAATAATAATAATTAATAATAATAATAATAATAATAATAATTAATAATATAATAATAATAATAATAATATAATAAAATAATAAAATAATAATAATAATAAATTAATAACAATATACTGTTAATAATGATAATAACAAGATTAAAAAAAGAGATGAAATTAAAGATACAACAACGAATAAGTGGTTAATAGTCCTATGTATTTACATGAAAACAATTTAAAGTGGTTTTGGTGAAAATGAAGGTTTAGGTGAGTAACTCAGAGTTATACCTTGATTTCGCTCGTCAATATGATTTGAAAAGAACGCAGAACTCGTTATTGTGTATTTGTGGTGAAAAGAGAGTATGAGTTAGAGTGAAGGAGAATAAGGCACGTATAAGGAGCTTCGTAACGTGTGAAAGGTTTTTTGAAATATGGTAAAGGAGGTATTTATGCACGAAAGAGCAAAAACGAGCGTATAGCATGCTCAAAACGAGCGTATATACGCTCATATTATATACGCTCGAAGGACGTATATATGCTCGAAAGGAGCGTATATACGCCAATTATTCCGATATTTTTCGAAAATATTCGATTCTTCTCGGAATTGTGGATGAACCTAAGACACCCCCTTTTGCAAGAAAATGCGGTTCTAGGGAGGTTCTAGAACATTCCATGTATTTTTTTGTATTTTAAAAGTATTTTTCTGATTTTTTATTGTATTTTTTCGTATTTTGATTTTTGTAAATATTGTAAAATTCATAAAAAATTATAGAAAAAATCGGAAAATATCTAAAATACTGGGAGAACTCAGAAAAAATGGAAATTATGAAGATCCCAATATAAATTATTTTAAAAAATCCTAGAAGTAAAAAGAAAATTCCAAAAATAGAAAATAATTAGAATAAATAAAAGAAAATAATTTTGCCTCTATTTGACCCTTGACACATGATTTTCGAGCATTACTTCAATTATTTCGGCTTTTACGAGTTCAACTGCGTCTTTTCAGAATCAAATGGATCACAAAACGTGGTATGTTTCATCAATGGTTACTCAGTGGAGACACATTTGGGTGTCTACAGAAGCCCCCTACTTTGACTGATTTTGGAGAGACAAAGTCAAAGTATTCGATTTGGGACGGAGAGCAACTCAAGACATTCTGCTCCCTGAATTGCCCTTTTTCACCTGTACCTTCAAAACAACGGTTAGTTTTACCTGTAGCCGTGTCCCGTGCGGTCAGATTTCCTTAGATGGCAGTATCCTTGGAATGATTCTCTTTGCGTCGGAATTTCTGTGCGGTGGAGAAAATTCCAAACCGAGAGAATGTGTGTATGAGATTTTGTGCGGGAGAAGATTCCAAACTCGATAAAAGGATTGTATGCGGAACTTCTAGCGGGGAGAAGATTCCAAACCCTGAGAATGTGCGTATGCGGAATTTCTGTGCGGGAGAAAATTTCAAAACATAAAGTGTGTTGCGACTGCCGACTCTAGCACAGGAGAAGATTCCAAAACCCGAAAAGATAGTCATTGTATGCGGATTTCTAAGTGCGGGAGCAAATTCCAAAATCGAAAGAGTGTATGCGGAATTTCTGGGCGGGAGCAATTCCAAACCCAAAAGAGTGTGTATGTGGAATTTCTGGTGCGGGGGCAAGTTCCAAAACCCAAAAGGATGTGTTATTGCGGAATTTCTGGATGCGGAGCAAATTCCAAAATCTAAAAGAGTGTGTATGAGAATTTTTGGGCTTGGAAAATTGAGAAACCCGAAGAGTGTTGTGCGGAATTCTATTGCAGGAGCAAATTCCAAAAACCCGAAAGAGTGTGATAAGGAGACGTTGCGTATACCAACAATCGCGTATAGCGATGAATGCCGTATTAGGCGGTGTAGGCAACTGCACGTAAGATGGCCCTAGCCTCGTGTAGGAGTGGTGCAATGGAAATGCTCAATGTGTAATGGTATGGTGCATAATGCATTGCATGTGATGTTTTTATGCTCAATGCATGATGGTGCTTTATTAAGTGCTTACAATGACTACTTGTGTAATGCATGTTTATCCTTAGATCTAATGCATGAAATGACCAAGGAAATGACTAATGTAAGATGTTTTTGGTGTGTGGAGCTCTTAAGCCCCTATTCGAGCAAAGGCGTGCTTGTTGATTGAAGTGAGCCCCAAAACCCATGGGTTTAGGGTAGGAAGAAAGCTCCAAGTTGTGTAGGTGATGATGGTAAGTTTAGTTAGTGACCCCAAGCTGGATGAGCTTGCTTGGCGAAATCGAGGTTAAGCTTGTGTTATAGGGAAATGGTTTGTGGAGTAAGGTAAGGCTAGCTTTTGTGGTATGGTAATTATAAGAGATTGGGTTCGAGATATGATTTTTTATTTACCCAAATCGGTGACTTGAGCTGAATGTCTTATCGCATGAGGAGAGATCATGGAGAAAAGCTGCAATGCGATGCTTTGAGGAGATGCATGTATGGTTGTTATAGAGTGATAGCCTAAGGAAGATGAGGAGAGCCCTTAAGGTGTATGAAAGATAGGGTAAGGTTCAAGAAAAGACAAGGCTAAAATTTGTGACTAAGGGAAGTAAACGGGAATTGATTGTGGTCGGCTAGTTGATGTAGGTTCAAGCTCAGTGATGTCGGGTGCTACATTAGAATTTGTGCTTCTAGCCTTACGAGAATCAAACCAACTAGGAGAGTGGACCTCTGAACGGTATGAGTTATTGGGTCGGGACCTCGAGAAGAGGCTTCCTACGTATATCCTTTTGGAATCAGGACCGTCGTTATTCTGATGATGATTTGGACAATGCCTCGTGTGAGGGGCTTTGCGGTTGCAATGTAGAGGCTATGGTTCGGCGGTCGAAAAGGCTCGATCATCACGAAGTGACCCACGGTGCGCAGTGTGCTTTTGACTTTTCACTTTTTTATTGAATTGGCTTTGGACTTTGATTTTGATTGATTTGCATTTGCAGAACTACATTGAACTTTTGATTTTTTAATTTTTGTTTGCCCATTTTCCTTTTTTTTCTTCTTTTTTATCTTTTTACATGTCTTTCCTACGCACAGTTTGGTTCAAATGGGTTAGGTAGATGGGGTGATGAAAGAAAGATAGGGAATGATTGTGTCTATGCTCAAAGGGTTGCAAGGGATTTTGATTTGATGTGATGAAGTGAATGGAGGGAAGAGGTTATTTTGTGGAGCTATTGATAAGAATGGCTCTCTTGGCAATATGTCCATTTAGTGTCGAGGTTCAGTAATTAATTAGAAGCACAAATAATATGGAGGCTAGAGAGATAATGATAAATTAAATTTTATTAATACCAAAAGAATTATTACATAGAGGCTAATTGCAGAAATTAATCCTAAACCTAATGACATAGACCCCAAAATGGAGAAAACGAAATATATAGAGTCTGGGAAAGGGACTCTCCGACTCGGCCCTAAAGCTAAGACCCTAACTTAACTCATGCAAATCGAGAAGATCATCCTCTATGTCCACTCCAATGTCGTAGACCTTGCGAATGTCGGTAACCTCAATACTTGAGATGATCTTGTTATTTTGGCTGGGGGCCAGAAATGAAGTCTTGACCATCTCTTCTTCAGTAGGAGCGGAACTAGGTGGCAACAACTTCTCTCCATCTAGTCAGACAGTAGTGAACCCCTCGTTCTCTCTCCCTGCTTAAGGATTTCAGCTCTCGGAAGGTGTTGGTCTGAATGTTACCCTTGTATCTTGCTTATGAATGCGTGGATGATGTCTTCCTAAGTATCTATTCCTTTCTCAGGAAGTGAGAAAGAACCACTTCTGACATATTGTTCCAAAGAAAGGGGAAAAACCATTGGAAAAAAGGCCAGAGTCAATCCCTTTAAGCGCCATGGTGTCTTAAATCCCTTGATATGGAATCGAGGTCATCAGTTGCTTGAACTGGGGTATGTCTTCGGCTGAGAAATCCTTTGGCAGTCACTACTAGAAATTTGCGTTACGGGCGACCGAATTTAGCGACCATTTCAAATCGGTCTTAAATAGCGACGTTTACCGACCGAAAACGGTCGGAAATATTTAGCGACCGAATTATCGGCGCTATTAGCAACCGATTTGAAATCGGTCGCTACTAGCGATCGATAATTTCGGTCGCTACTAGGTACCGAAATACTCGTCGCTATTAATTTTTTTTATTAAAATAAACCTTGGTCATTTTAACCCAATTCGACCCTCACGAAACCTTGCTTCATGAGTCCTTGCCTTCACGAAACCTCTCTCTCCTCAATCGACCCTAACAAAAACCCTAACCTTAAACCTTAAACCCCTCTCTTCCTCTCCGGCGAGCAGCGGCGCCGCCGCCATCTTCTTTTTCTTCTTCCTTTCTCCCTTTCTTTCTCCTCTCCCATTCTTCCTCTTTCTCCCTCTGCCGGATTCTTCTTTTCTCCCTCGCCAATTTCCTCTTTCTCCCTCCGGTTTCCCTCTTTCTCCCTCGCCGGATTCTTCCTCCTGCCTGCGTAAGTTAATTTTGTTTTTAAATTTAATTTCATTTTTACTTTTTTTATGTTGAATTAAATTGTTTTTTGGGGGTTGAATTTTGGTTTGTTGAATTTTAATTCGAATTTAATTGTTTTTAATTTTAAATTTCATTGTTACTGTTTTTGCATCCAATGCCGGAAATTGCAGCTTCTTGGTTTGTGCTGCTACTGTTGTTGCTGCTGCTACTGGTAAGTTCTTTTGAATTCATTTACTCTATTTTTTTAAGATATGAGTGGATTTTGTAGTGTAGTTGTTTTATACAGTAGTACTACGATGACTATTTATTATTATTATTATTATTATTATTATTATTATTATTATTATTATTATTATTATATTATTATTATTATTTATTATATATTATTATTATATTATATTATTTATTATTATTATTATTATATTATTATTATATTTATTATTATTATTATTATATTATTATTATATATATTATTATTATTATTATTATTATATATTATTATTATTATTATTATTTATTATTATTATTATAATATTGAATAGTTATTAATAATTTGGGTGTTATGTTATCAATGTGTTATTGTGCAGATTTGAGTTCATTTTTCAATAATTAATTGTAATCTGAAAAGGGTTGAATGGTTAAAGGATATTTATTGTTTGTTATTTGTTTGGATTATTTATATGTTTTGTTGGATTATTTTATATGTTTGTTTGTTGGATTATTTTATATGTTTGTTTGTTGTTATTTTATTGTTTGTTAATTTGTTTGATTATTTTTGTGATTATTTTATATGTTGTTTTGTTTGTTTGGATTATTTTATAGTTTGTTTCTTTGGATTTATTTATATGTTTTGTTTATACATTAAGTTAAGTTATAGAGTTGAAAACTTTATACAATGACGAAATAGATGTAATAAGATGAGAAAAATGATTAAAATGGTAGATGCTATTTAATGGCAAGGAAAAACGATATTTCATCGGGGACACAAAAAACTCAACAATTTATATGGGTATTCGATGGGTAAATAGTGTAATTTTTGTTATACATCTGATGTATAACATTATGTTATATAGCATTTAAAACTCAACAATGTTTAAATGCTATATAACAATATGATTACATCTATGAGACAATGTTAAAAACGGATAATGTTATCAAAGTTTAGTCTAATTCGATCGCAATTTATATAAACGAATACCAATTTATACTTCCTCAAAGACTGAGCAAATTAATGAACAAGAAATTGAGTTCATACATATAAAAAAAATTGTAAAAACAAATCTCTTATTATTCATTTGAAATGGTATTATTATAGACATTTTCTTGAAATACGAAAAGTAATTAAAAAAGAGTTTCATCCTATAAAGTTGCTTTAAGTATGTACAAAAAAAATCCTTATCATTAAACAAAAATTTACATATTAACGTCGAATATTATATGTAATACCTCATGGTATCATATTGTATCATGTATGGAAATGATATGCAAATTTTTAACAAAAATCATATATCATAAATCGAGAAGCTTTTTACTACGGCAAGGAGCGAAAGCTAGAAATTTTTTATGAGGAAGGCCGAAATAATTTCTATCTTTCATTAAAAAATGAAGAAGAGAATTGAAATAAGGAGGAAAAATGTTTATATCGTGAGATCTTAAGTTTATTGAATTTCTCTTGGTTGAGCTTTTTAATATATTAACTCTGTTTAGTTTTGGATATATGACTAATATAAACCGTACAATATGTTACTATTTTATGCAGGAACATGGCACCAAAACCTCGACGTGGGCGAAAGGCAAGGAGCAGTCTGACCAGCAGTTCGACCAGCAGTCCGGACCATAACCATCATTCCCCAGCCCATTCTTCAGCTTCCGGCCCGACTCAGCCGCAGCCTTTGTCGACGCTGCCTCGACGATGCGTTCCAACTGGCTCATGGAGACCCTGCTCTGGAGAGCTTAGTCGTCGTGCCGATTTTCATAGGAGACGGCGGTGTTTCTCCTTCGTTTCTTCTTCCTCGTCCGGTGGAAGAACGCTACTGCTCGTCACGTCGATTTTGGGGCGGCATCTTTGAGCCTCCTTTCCAGACGACTTCTTTGCAGCCTCCTTTCCAGCTTCATCTTCCGGCCTCCACCGTTTGTGTTTGCTCTTCATTCAAGGATGCCTCATTCTACAGTGCCTTCATCTACGGATGCCTCAGTTCTCGGTCCCATCGGCCTCCGACTTCTCATCCTCAGCCTACTCATGTGCTCAGTTTATGGTGTCCAAGGATCGTCCCATCACCGTCCTCCGACTTCTCAAGTCCCAGGCTACACATGTGTCTCAGTCTACTCCCGGCTCAGTATTGTAGGGGTTCGCCCCGCCTAGGGAAGGGCGTGACCTCAGCTTCAGTGCATGGAAATTGAGCATGGAATCTCGCATGTGAATGACCGTTGAGGTGTGTCTGTCGGAAGTGAGGGGATCGCCATCGTGACCTATGATAGGTTATTCACGGACGCCCGGAAACATTTGGTGCCAAAACTAGTGCCCCACAAATAGGTCCAGTTAACCAAGTGTGGGTTCTGGGACATGGTACGAATCAGATCTGTTAACCAATCTCGCCGCATTTGTAGCCGCCTCTACTAGTCTCATTGTAGTTCCATAAATATAACAAGTGAATACAAAGAGCCTATTGGAATTGATCTTGAAAGCACACTAATTACTGGTGAGTTGCTATTATGTACAAACAAAGACTTTACAATGGACAAGGCGATCACTTGATTGTTATCAATATTAACAAGGTGCTTAGAAAAACCGGTTGCCGATGATCTGACTTTAATGTGACAAGCGATTAAATTCCGTCTTGTTTAAAACAATATATACAAGTGTGATAAAAGAATATATATATTCAAGACATGAAAACCAAAGGTTAGTGAGCATAAATTATATGTATGTGTGTCCTCCTCACCTTGTCACTGCAAACAATCAAATTGTAGAATAAAACTCAAAGAATCGCCCTTCAATTGAAATTGCTGTTGAGACAAAACAAACGCGTTATTTGACAATACAATATGTATTTAATAATGAATTGTGACAAGATGACTGACAATATAATCAGTGTTAAATGAAAAAAAGAAAATCCAAAAACCATTGGAAACATTGAAAACGTTAAGAAAATCCTAAATATTTACATGAAACGATTAAAAAGGTGAGTTCTACATTGTTTTAATTGAATTAAAACTCATAATAATGGTAATCAAATTAAAAGTGACAAAAGGAATCAAAAAAGAGTGAAAAAAGAGTTTTTTGGTGAGTATCTCAGATTTATACCCTTATTTCGCTTGTTGAATCGACGGAGAATCGATGCTTTGAATAAAAAAACGATGTGTTTTGAGTGTCTTTGAGAAGAAGAGACGAGAGAGAGTAGCGGTGTCTCCGGGATTGTGCGTCGATGTGAAGTGTCTCGGAGGGTGGTGTCAAGCTGTGAAGCGTATCGACTGAGCAAGGCAAGGGTCTGTTTTTGTATTATTAGCTACTCAGCCGCAAAAAGGAAGGAGAGTTAGAAAACCTGCGTACTAGTTACACGCTACAGAGAGCGTTAAAGTATACGCAGGTACAACAGCTGTATATACGCTTCCAGGTAGCGATAATATACGCTGCACACTTGCTAAAATATAATTTTGGAAACTTGAAGCTGACGTATATACCCTGACTTCGGCTTATGGAGGTTATGCTATACTCTCGACACAGTACTACGTACACACTTATAAACGCTCAACATGTTTAATACCTGCGTTATATACAGTTCTCAACCTGTTCCTCGTATATATTTTCCAAAAACCTCGATAATATTTTTATTCCTCCTCGTATTTGTTCGTGATTTCCTTTGATTCGACGCACCTAGACACCCTTTGCTCTCACTAATGCAAGGATTTCTAGAGCATGTTCTTAGTAAGGTCTTTCCAACGTATAGTCTCCCCAGGATATATTTTCTTCTTCACGAAAATTATATCACGTTATTTTTGCATGCTATGTATTCTGCCGGTTACTTTTAATACAATGCCATTTCTAAAAATCAGGGTAATAGATATAACTCTATGAAGAAAAAATAAACTTGGAGACCAAAACGGCATATTTAAAAAACAATGGCGCTAAAGCATTCAGAATTATAGATGTGAACCAGAGAAAACATGAGAACAAGAAGGCCTAAGACGTGCCCAGGTCGTTGTTGGGTACAAACCTTTGAGATTATCAGAGAGGAAATCCGAAAGGAAAATATTTTTGGCCTTCCCTTTGACCTATATGACATCAATAAGGCCTTCCTCGCACGTTGAACTTCTGCTTTTCAACTATTCTAGTCTATTCGAGTCACAACATGATTGCTGAAGTTCAGGACTGACACATTTTCTGACGTCAAAGGTATCAACAGCAGGAGGGTTGTTTGCAGCTCGATTGACGTCTTTGTGCGAGACAGTTTCGTGTCTACAGAAGCCCTCCACTTTTGACTTGAAGTCCGGAGTGATTGTAGGTCTCGGTAAGACAAAAGTCAAGAGTATTGCATTCGGTGACGGAGAGCACTAATCTCACTGAGTACCGCGGTGTGGGGACTGTATGCGAATAGAACACTGATTACTGACCTGTATGAAACATATATTACCTGAATGCTGCAGTATCTCTTCAAAGGCTAAATTTTTGCTCTATAAACATTTCTGTTTATGCGTGTCCCATGCCATGGTTGGATGTCTTGTAGTGGTCTGAGTCCGTTGCTGCATGGTCATATTCCCGTTTTCGCTGTCTGGAAAATGCACAGGCGCGATCCCACTTTCGAAACAAAAATGAGCTTGACTTGAAAGTGATAGCCCTAATTACAGTGTAATCTAAAGAACCTACCTTGGGTTGAATGACGGTCTTTTTTATTTATCTCGACAAATCTTGCAATAGCAATGTGATGATGACTTGTAACTTGATATCCTGATTATCGTCCATTTGATGCAAAGAGCCATTGATTTTTGAAAGAGTCTTTAATTCGAAAGGGCCTCGTCTGGTTTCGAGCCTCTCTTTGAATTTTTGAAAGTTTCTTTTCTAGCGTCTGAGTTTAGACAATGGTTTATGTGAAGAGGTTAATTGATATGTTGAAACGGTATCTTGTCCTTTACAGTCTGTTTTAAAATTGTATTTGAGGAGAATTTGAAGGGCTTGTCTAGGTCTGTTCTGGACTGTTGAGAAATTCATTGAATTTGAAGGAGTCTTGTCTAGGTCTGTTCTAGACATTATTTGAAAGTGTCATTGTTAGGTCTGATTCTAGACATGATTGAAAGTGTCTTTTTATTTCATGATTCTAGACTATGACTTAATTAGTGGTCTTCTAGGTCTGGTTCTTAACATTAGATTTTGAGAGAGTCTTTAAATGCCTTTCTAGGTCTGGTTCTAACATTGATTTGTGCAATGTAGCTTTTTGGAATAACGATCCGTAGTCTAGGGTCGTGGTTCTTTAGACATTACAATGACGATACTAATGCAGTCTGAATGCACTTAGTACCAGAAGTGCCCAATTGTACAGATGTGTCATTGATAAGAGATGTGACTTATGAGAAAAGTTTGTGATCTACTGGACTAACCATGACCTTTAACATCGTCACAACAGTGACTATCTGATCTTGGAAAGAGTACAGGGGTCCAAAAGATGATTTTTCAGGATTTTCATCTCTTGATAGCAATAGGACTTAACACCGCAACATGGGACGAGACAAGATCAGTACCCCAAATACTAGGAATTAAGGGCCATGATGCGTCGACGAGCCCCCCAGCGATGCTTGTGAGACAAATTTGTTATGGATGCAGCTCTTCACACCCATACATGATGTTTACTGACCCAAGGTCATGGTTGCTTTACTTCTTTGGATTGAGATGTCAATGAGTCCTTGAAGTGACCAAAGAATTAAGGCTATGGTCGAGAAATAAAAAGGGTCATATTGTGGGCTGAAGGTCAAAAGAATGATGCTTATATACGAGTGTTGGCTTGATTTGTTGGTCCAAACATGAGTACTATTCATAGGTATCTATAGGCAAAACCTAATAAATTCATTCCTTAGCAAGTCCAAACACTCGAAAGGCCTCAAATAACTTTAAATGTTTATGCTTGATGCCTAGTCGTAAACTCGAGAAGAGGCTTCCTACACGTATCCTACTCGGAATCAGCACACCTGTAGTTATAATAGTTGCTTGACAAATGCCTCGGTTGAGAGGCTTTTGTGGTATTAATGTAGGCTGTGGTCTTAGGGTGCTATAAAAAGGACTTCTGATGATGGACGAAGTGACCCACGGTGGCGCAGTGTGCTTTTTAGACTTTTGCTTTTTGAATGAGCTTCGAACTTTGGTTTTGTGATTTTGAAATTGATTGCACTTTACTTTGATTTTGTCTCTCTCTCTTTTTTTTTCTATTTTGCCCATGTTACTTTTTCTTTTCTTTCTTTTGCACTGTCATTTTCTACGCACCCGTTTGGTCCAATGGGTTAGGTAAATGGTGATGAAAAGAAAGAGAAGGCTAAATGATAGTGTTTGTGGCTCAAAAGGTTGAAAAGGATTTTGATTTGATGTAACAAGGGAATGGAAGGGAGGGAGTCATTTGTGGAGCTTGTGAGAAGAAGGGCCTTTTCCTCTTAGCATTTTCAATTTCAATAATTCTTAAATCAGTATTAGATTAAACCAATTGTGGCAATGTGAGGTGTGAGACTTGCATAGATAAAAGATAATATTGCCAAAACAAAGAATTCTTTATCTGAATGAAACTGAAAACATGACGGCTTATTTTAAAAGGACTACATAGACTCAAAAGACAACGAATTGAAAAAGAAACATATTGCTAGGACTGGGACTCGATGACTCAATCTAAAGAGCCGCGATGGATTATTAACCCACGCCTTGGGGCGACCATGGTTTTAGCAAGTGGGCTTGGTTTTTGGAGTTAATCTTATCTTTCCCGCGGGAGGACTGGGGGCGACATCTTCAACCGTCTTGAAATCCTGTGCTTCAAAACGATTGCAATTCTCAGTGCTGGGCCCCTTCCTTGGTTGGGGAACTTGCAACTAGGCATTGGGATTCCAATCCTTCAGTTTTTCTACAATCTGAAGGATGTCTGAGTGGGACTCCAAACTATGAGCAGCAAGGCACCATTGCTAGTTAACTCTATTTAAAGGCTGCTCATAAGTCATTACCAAATTGAAGAAATGTCCCTAATGGTGGTCCTCGAGCCTTGTTGTTAAATGAGCCAGGCATGGTTTAGAAGACCTTGTCATTTGTATGTTGGCCACATTAGATCAGTGTTGGAAAAAGTAGGAAGCCCTTCTTGCTAATTCCCACCGTTATCGCACTCTTAGATTTCATGTGCTCTGAGGACATCTAATCCTCCTCAAACAGTTAGAGGCCAACCTAGTAGAGCCCAGTAAATGAATCAATGGGTTGAAACTTCGAGTGCTCCGATACTTGGGCTGAAGGTTCTTGATGACCCATGCAAACTTATATCCTCATTCAGCGATTGGTCATTTGGCCGGCTTTCTCCCTCCACCCTATTAAGGAAAGTAGAGAAATTTTCTCTCTTCACTCTTGCTGGTGGCCTCTTAGTTTCACGGAACCGACAGAAGCTGGGAATTGTACGTACTGCTTTTAGGAACTCGTGTTTGATATTTCCCAATCATCGAGCTTGGCTGATTCAGGAGTCTTGACCACCTGATGGATGGGGGTGTCCAAAGTAATAGGGAACCACCGAAGTGAATACTCTTTGCTCATCCTTTAGGACCATTGAGATAATTGAAAGTGCGGAGGTGAGTCTTGCTGGCGTCTCAGTCCCTTACTTAGGGATATCCAAATTCAAGTATTGACAAACTTCTAGTGCAAGTTGGCTATAATCTCATAGTCAATCTTATAGCAAACACGAGCCCTTGAACTGAATTTCAGACATTCTCTTGACCAACTCTTCTAGTTGGTCCACCCTTTTTTCCGTCTCATCTTCGGAGATGGATGGTTGTCTCAGCATCGCTTCTTCCTCCCCGTCAGACTCGAGAGTTTTCTGTGTCCTCTTTTCTTTCAGCTCCCCAATCTCTTTTCTTGGGGCACAAGCGCGAGAATTCACACCGCTCGTAGCTTCTTACGGTATGTTATAGCTTAAGGCTTGTGTGCGATGTTGCCATTGGAAGTAGTTTTACTTGGGATCAGGACGCGCGTCTGGGTTGGATCAATTACTATGTATACATATCTTTAGGCCCCAATATCCACTAGGTTCGAGTCTTTGCTATCTTTTGCTGTAAAAATCAAGAAATTACACTTTAGAGACCAGAAAACAAAAGATTGGTTATCTACTTGAAAACTCTTAAGAACAAAAACCAACTCAGTTCTTGAGTTCTGGACTTAAGGGAAAAACTTGAAACTCGAAAAGTTAGAATCTTTAATGGCGATTTCTTCCCCCAACTTTCTTTGCCTTCATCTCCTTTTGATGGCTCTGATTACATCTTCTTCCTTAATTTCTTCTTCTTCTACTTCCTTAACACCTGGTTCTAATTCATCAACCGGCTCCAATATCAATTTTACTAGTTTTAGAGTACAGATAATACAATATAAGTACAACTACAACAAAYAGGATTAACTCCTCCAGTTTGATAGAAAGAAACAATATAAAAGTTACTCTTAAATATGGGTACGAAAAGAAAATGAACTACAATATTTAAAAGTTGATTAACATAAAACTGCTCATTCCAGGAAAAACTAACAAAGTTCTTGAAATCACACAAATAATGCAGCAAAAAAGATGA
This sequence comes from Bassia scoparia, assembly GCA_008642245.1. Taxonomy (NCBI): domain Eukaryota; kingdom Viridiplantae; phylum Streptophyta; class Magnoliopsida; order Caryophyllales; family Amaranthaceae; genus Bassia; species Bassia scoparia. The sequence goes on along the minus strand of SNQN01010734.1, from coordinate 6,105 downwards.
AATCTTTATAAACAAAAGTAACAAGGCTCTAAAAAGATTGAKGGAGGAAGTGGCAGCTTTGATATTGCAAGCAAAAGGACATTAAATTGTAGGGAAGRAATATACTTCAATAAATTATCAATATACTTCAATTAACTAAGAAGTATTAAAACAAAACATCAGAGAAAATCCAAATGAATTTTGTCAAATAGGAATATAGAAACATTCAATTACCTCTTCAGGCCACCAAACCTATATGACAGTTTCTATGTTATGTGCCAAATACACTATCCATGCTTTGAGAACGACATCACCTCCTGCAATGGCTTACGCATGGCCGCAGCTTGATCGGTAAGAATCCCCCCTGGCTACTTCCCTTTCATGCAAATGAGCCACTGATTGAAAACCCACTCGAAGTATCACTATCTTCATTAGTAATTAGAACACAACCAATTAGGATACTCTGCCATGGTCATTGACACCAACAAAGTTGGCGAATGGAAGAGTATATCCGTTAGTGAGTATACCACGTCACTAAATTCTTCATAGGTCTTCCTACTCCTCGCATCAACCCACAATATGTCTTTCATCTTGCCTTCATWATAAAGCCTATGTATATGAAAGAAGTTAGGATTCTCCTTTAGCATTTTGTTAAAATACAACACTAATGAATTAGAATCACCACCTTCCATCTTCAAGCGCCGCTCAGCATGGAGAAAATGTCTCGCATCCATCTTCGTAAATGGCATGTTTTAAAAGCCACCACGCTCGGCTGCCATACAAGAAATTGAATTCGAAACGGGAACCCCGACCTTGGAATCATTCGCAAGTTTCCTCTTACAAATTCTATTGAAGGATTCCATATGGTATTCCTTCACTTGCTTTGACAAATTAGGAGTAGGGTGGTGATTCTCATGCTCCAAAACAACAGTTCGGATCACCCATTGTTCTGCTTCATTATTGCWAGCATAATTCCTCGTCGGGCATAAGCACTTTTTGGACAAACGTTTCTTTGGATTCCCCAATTATGTATCCACGACAATTGGTTCCTTTGCTTCTTTCTTAGATTTGTGTGTTGACTTCTTGTCTGGATCACCATAGCATTCACACCTCCAAGTGGTCGCCCTCCTAACCTTGTGCCGATTAAATGAACCTTGAGCTCGAGTTACACCAAACCCTCTACTCTTTTCATATGTTTTATAAAAACATTCAACATCCATCTCATTTCTGAAAACCATATCCACTCTTAGCTCATTACCATCCAAACCAACATGTTCATCTTCCCCATCACTATCTAGGTTGGTCAACATTGACGACATTCTGTTTAATGACCACATTCATGTCATTATCTAAATTGACACAAGCCTCCACATTGGCATCTACTTCGATATTCCCATCAGCCCTATCGTACGAACAATACACCACTTCTACAGCATCACTGCCGTTCACTTCCACACTACATGTGAGCCTTGGGATTTTACTTGGGATAACATCATTATCTAGCTTTATCTTTGGTTTTACAGCAGAACTATCCTCTCCATTTGAAGTAGAACTGCAAAGAATATGCTGGCTGCAACTATCTTGAGCCACACCAACACCAGAACATCCCTCCCTAGTCATGGATTCTTTTGTGCCACCATCCCCCTTCAACCATAGATCCACAGATTCGGATCCCTCTTGCAACACTTCTGTTGGTGAACAACAATGCTACATAAATGACAAGTATCTCATAGCATGAAAGCCACAAGTGAAATAAACCATCATAATCCAGACAAAGTTACAAACACATAATTGTTCAATTAATTACTTTCATGCTGAACCATCTCAATAGTTATAGAGACTAAATTTTCTTTCCACAAATTTTCCCCAAAAAAAATTGAATACAAAAAATAAATAAAATTCAAGAATCAGTGTAATTGTTAGCTGAATAATTTTTATCTGTTCCTTTTTTAATTTATATGAACATAAATTGGTTCTATTAAGTACAACTTTGCTTCTGTTCTTTTTTTGGTGAACAATAAACACTAAGTTTTGTAATTGTCAATAATTGTTACGTGTTAGTAGTTCAATTTTCCTTCTGATCCCTTACAAAACACAAAAATGACTCTTCAAATTAAGAAGAACAAAGCCTTACAAAACCAGTTCACGAAGATGCTAACAATAAAGATGGCGATTTCAGAGATCTGGTACAAACAAAACGACAACCACATACGACCAATATCAAACAAACATCAATGTTGATAATTAAGACACAACGGTTTCTAATTAGCAAGAAAACTGAACAATGAGTAATTTAAGAGGAATTGCATACCTTGATGCTATGGTGGAGACTTCGTTGACACCAAGGAATTACACAAGTACACAACACCCTTCACCCACCATTTCACAATGCTCACCTTCACCTCCATTTGAAATGAAACAGTAGAAATTTCAATTGAATAAATATGAGGTTTAGCAAAAGAAACCTAAAGAAGGCAGCTAAACCTTTTTAATTTATCTAGAAAGATAATGAGGGACATTACCATTTAAAAAAAAAATAAGAAAGCCATGGTTAACGTCTGTCACTGTTACAGTTGACAACGTTTTCTAACTGTCCTATTAAGTCACATGTGACCTCCTTATAATGTACCTCAAATTACAAAATATGCCACTAGATATCTAAAATAAGATATCTCATAGATGGACTGGAAGAGGCCTCTATATAAATCAATCAAAATGATTAATGAAGCAGGTTGTTGTTACGCTAATAAGGTTAATCTTATTACCTTTGTTAGGGTTCTTATTAGTGTTGTCCTTTATCGTTGTTAAAGGGAGAATCGGTGTTAGTTTGATGAATAGTTGATTGTGATATTCTATTAGTCATTGTGATACACACAGTCGTGCAATTGAACTCGATTGACTTGAATTTCCTGACGTAGTACTTGAGTAGGAAAAACCAATGTCCACTCTTGTTAAGTATATTCCTCTACTTGCATTCAACTGTCTGCAGATTCATATTTTTCTTACAATGTAGACAGGAAATTCCTAATAAGTGAGGCTGCAACTTGAAATGTCAAGGCAAATTCTTTTCCTCCTCCTTCTCTACAGCGGGTCATACACCAAGTTCCTTAACACAACTAAAGTTAGTCCACTATCATTCCAAAGAAAGTGTTTGCACCATTCCCAATACCTCATCTAATATTATCCTTGAAATGAGGCCAAACTTTCCTTAAAGCATGCCAATATGAGAGCCTCTTGTAAATGCTCGAAATCCATTTTCTTCGCAATACTTTTGACTTTAAAAACTTAATGACTAAATTATCCATTTTTTCTAGCCATTTCCACCATAATTTGATAAAATAGGCCTTATTGAGACACTTACAACATCTTAAACCAAGCACCCACCCTTTTAAGAGATGTGACCATTTCCAATTCATTGATGCACCCCTTTTAACTTTTCCCTTTCCCCAAAGGGAACCTGCCCATATAGAATTCATCTCATTTAGGCTACTTTTAGGGAGCAGTACATTGAAAATAGTGATTTGGTATCAGCATTAATTGTGGATTTAGAAGAACTAATTTCCAACCTTGGATAGAGTATCAGCTTTCAATACTCAACCTTCGTTTCATTTTTTTGTTGTAATGAACTTAATGTCCTGTTTGGAGTGCCTATTATACAGCAGCTGAAGTTCCAAATACTTCCCAAATCAGAAGTCTCCTTCAAATTCAAGATGTTGCATACTTCAGATCTAGAGAATGCATCTTTATTTGAGAGAATAAGATGGAGCTTTTGGCCATTTTATATATGCCATGAAATTTCGCAAAAATACTCACAAATAAATCTCACTGTGTGTTGGGTTTTTCAGTGGTAATTCTCCAAACAACAAGATGTTTTCCGCAAATAAAAGATGTGAGTTTCCACTTTCTCTTCTCCCATCTTAACGGGTTCCATCTTCCCTGCTCACATGCTTGTTAGATCATAGTGGACAAAATTTCCATGCATATTATGAATAGGTAAGGAGACAAGGGGTCTCCTTGCCTAATCCTCAAGATGGAGTGAATTCTTCTATTTCGAGCCATTCACCAACAATGACGTTTTCACACTTGGAAATATGCTCGTATGATCAACCTTATTGATAGCCTTCATCTAAGCCAAACTGAATAAACACCCTCATATCGAAGCTCTAATTCATGCTTGTCGTAGGCTATTCTCCAATGTCCAAATCTCAATGCCAACCATCCCCTTTTCCCTTTTTGTGTGTGAACGTGTGTAATGAACTCCAAATTAAGATATAAGTACTTTTGATTCCGTCTCTCATCCCGGCAAAAAACTAGTTTGGTTGGGGATACTTTGTCCGTAGAGAACTTTGAAGCCTATTGTGCAATTAGCTTTGCCACACCTATTGTTAACTCTGTGTTACAGACAACTAATGGGTCTAAAGCTTTTTAACGGTCTTAGATTTTCCATTTTGGGATAGAACATTGTATTATTCAAATCATTCGGACTTGCATGGTCAAGAACCTTCTGAAATTAGTATCCATAGGGGCTTCAAAGGGAGCAGCATCAAGGTTCCCAACAGTGGCATGGAGAGAGATATTGGAAGAGGTCATTGAAATAACCCTTGATGTGCTCTCTAATTTCTTTTGCATCACATAAATCTTGACCCACTTTTGTTCTGAGATGTAAAATTCGWTTCTTTTTTCTCCAGACAACCATCGTATGATGAAAAAAAGTAGTGTTTCACTCACCCGCAATAAGCCAGTCAACCCTTAATTTAATCTTCCAAAAGGTTTCCTCTTATTGAAGTATCCTATTCAACTCTTGAGTAAGCTCTTCCTCTAAACCTACCAATGAAGGTTGATTCGGATTATGACTTAAGCTCTATTGGATACCCTCAATTCTTGCCAAGGCTTAAGCCTTTTTCTTTCATAAATTTCCAAATTCCTCCCTATTCCAAACTGTACAAGATTTGGAAAAGGAGTGCATTTTATCTTTGAATTTTGTAAGATTAGAGGCTCAAAAATCTTGCATAAAAGTATGAAATTTGGGTTCATGGCATCACATAGCCTCAAATCGGAAAATAYTGGGCTTTTCATAACCTTTTTTGTGAGACTTAGAAAGAGTGGAAARTGATCGAACGAAATTCTAGGCAAGTGTTTCAAAAGGCTATGAGGAAACATGGTTAACCAATCCACATTGACAAAAGCTCTGTCCAACTGCTGCATAATGATCCCAATCCWGCATTTCTTAGTCCACTTGAATTTTGGGCCAATGATGCCCAAATCTTGCAAACCGCAATAAGTGAAACAGTCCACAAATGCATTTATACGAAAACGTTTAGGTGGTCTTCCCCTAAAACATTCTCCTCCTTCCCAAATATCATTGAAATCCCCAACTGCTACCCATGGCAAGTCCATAATTTCAGATAAAAACGAAATTCACACCAAAGAGATTTTTGTAAATTAAAAGTAACATTAGCATAAATTGTAGACAAAAAGAATTTTTCCATAGAGGTGCTTASCTCAATCACACCATGGATTCCTTGTCTATTCATTCAAATCGGGCTCAAAAGACAGAGCATGCGAATACCACATCACAATTATCTCTCTAGAGAGCCCCACAGRTTCCACGATGACACGACGATCAAAGGGTGGTTTGCCCAAAATGACCAAAGTATTTTCCTTGTTGACTTGAGTTTCAGTTAGGGATTAGTAGCTTCATTTTCCAGAGAGTGTTGTTGGATTAGTACCTTCATATTAGGGATGAATAKGGCCCTTGCGATCCCCCTCGTATTCTTATAGACCACATTCATATTACGACGCACTRGAGGTGGTGGAGGACCTCCTTTCCCTGAGCCGTCTCCCTTCCTTGGATACAGAGCTTTGCCTTTCCCCCTTCCCCAATCGTAGACCAAGACAGTYGTTGGGCWCATCGAAAAATTTACTCGGCTTTCTTTCCCTCGTACTCTAATGCGTTCCCATCCTGCCCTCAGTATGAGTTTCTTCTCCTAGTGTGCCGTGTTGAAAATCCCCAAATAGTTTGACCGCCCCATCACTTCGATTTCTCTGGTGAATAGGCTTATTTTGAACAAGGATCTCTCCTTCAAAAGGCACATTGGTGGGTAGATGAGGGTGGCCAAGAATGCT
>SNQN01010733.1:0-15488 GCA_008642245.1 Bassia scoparia | reverse complement strand
AATATTCATATATAATTACTCCTAGAAATTGTCATTTCACTCACAGATTATCATAAACACAATCAAATTCAATGAATACCATGAGACAAGACAACTTTGTATATCAACAAATTTAAACAAACAATTACGTTAATAAAGTGAATTTAAACAAACATACCCGAAATTTTCTACCTTAAAAGTGATAAGTCCGGAGTTGCTGCTCGGCGTTGCTGTGTTATCCGGACTTCGAAGGCTGCTCGGAGTGCTGCTCGGAGGTCAGTAGCGTGCTCAGAGTGCTGCTCGGAGGTCAGTACGCTGCTCGGAGGTAAGTATGACGCTGCCGACAGTTCAGATTTTTTTTAGGGTTTTTGCTTGTGTTGTGGCTGTTCGGATTTGCTCGCCGTTCTGTTATCTGTTCTTCTGTTATGTATGATACTAATGATCTCTTGTTGGAAAGTTAAGTTGGAGATTTGGGGCTAATTAGATATGAATTTTCGGGCCTAAATTCTTGCAATTATATGTTGTTTTCGGGCTTAATATTGCACATCCGTTTATCACCCGATCCATCCATTTCACCCGCGGGTGACGGATGGATGGATTCGGGTGGTTATATTCGCGGGTGGTGGATGGGTCGGGTGGGGAAGATGGATGCGGGTGACAGTTCACCCGCCCCGAACCCGACCCATTTCCATCTCTAGCAGAGTCTGTTAATAATAAGATAGCTTTAAAATGGCGATTTACACAGTGAAGGTTAAGGAAGCAAGCAGCAGGCAACAATAGAGAGTATTCCATGTGCAGGGGCTGTTTATCACTACATTGACGCTAAAGATGGCCTCATTTGACTTCCTAAAGCTACTCAAAGTCCTTGAGATATTTTCAAGTATCATGCATATACATACTCACTAGTCCCCCTATATTTGGATTTAATTATCACATTATTGTTATTATTAATTATGCCACTACTTACTTTAAATTTAAGAAATTACAAAACGCGGTGACATATAAATTTAAGAAAAATAATTGACAAAATATAACAAAAGGAGCAAAGTACCAGAAGGTCAGAGGGTAACATTACACTGAATCTATGGAAACTAAGCAAACCAAGCAGAGTCTGGTACTTTGCTCCTTTTGTTATAAAATGCACTGAAAAGATTTATAATAACTCAATCTAGTGACACCTGACTTTGCTTGGTCAGACTTTGTTATAAAATAATTGAAATTATTGCTTATGAATTGCTTATGAATAATTTCTTGGTCTGAATAAGCAATCCAGTGACACGAGTCTGAATAGATTCATAAGCAATTATTGAACAATCCAGTTATTTTAGGTTTGTTAAAATTTAATTAAACACAAGTCTGCTTGGTTTGGCAAAGTGCATCATTATCCGTTTCAAATAAAATTTAAAAGTTTGATGACTGGATGATAACTTAATCGTTTTAACAAAGTCTGACCAATTCATAATAAACGAACCAAGTATAGTCTAGCCATTTTAGGTTTCCATAAATTACACTGAATCTAGTCGAGCAAACCAAGCAATAAACAAATTCGAGCAACAAACCAAGCAGAGTCTATCAAAGATAGAAATTAAGAAGAAAAATATCAAGCAACAACAAAAAAATTGAGCAAAAACAACGCAAATTTCAAACAAAAAAGGGCAAAATTCGAACCTCAAATTCAGCCCTAAAGTGAGTATTTTTTGCAAATTGAGTAATAGATGACAACAATAGAGCAATTCGTTTAAGAGAAACAAACAAATTCGACCAAAAAAAGAATGAATTTCAAGTGGGAAAAAAATCATAAATTAAAGAATTTTCGGGAATAATAAAGGAAGAAATTCAAACCTTCACAAGCAAAATCCAATTCTTCTCCAAATCTTAACAATTACACGCAAACAACACCTCGCCGCTGCAACTAGTTCGTCGCCTCAACCACACGCTAAATTAAGCCCTAATACATTGGTCGAAATTGAAAATTTTAACCCTAATAATTTGGGATGCAAAGCTGAAAATTCAAGCCCTAATAATAATTTTAATTGGCAAATCTTTGAGAATGAAGAGTGAGACTGTGAGAGAAAGAAGAGAACGAAGAGTGAGAGAAAGAAGAGAACAAAGAGTGAGAGTGAAGAGTGAATGAAAGAAATTTAAGTCGATTCGTTTTTTAGTGGGCTATATTGTTCGAATTATATCACGGAAAATTGTTTTAAATAAAGTCAGAGACGGATATAAATTCCGTCCCTAAATTAGAGATGGAAATTTATATCCGTTCCTAATTTAGCGACGGAAATTTTAATCCGTCCCTAAATTAGAGACAGATATAATTTTCCATCTTTAATTTAGGGACGGATTTTCTAAACCGTCCTTAAAGGGCTCTCTTCTATTTTTGTGCGAAACTGAGTTGTAGAAATTAGCGACGGATAAATAAATCTGTCTCTAATTTAGAGACAGATGTTCATATCCGTCCCTAAATTATAGACGAATTTATTTATCCGTTGCTAAGTTAGGGACGGAAAGTTTACATCCGTCCCTAAATTTTATTTGAAACGGATTATTTGTTTTCCGTCTCTAAAATAGAGACGAAAATTGTTTCGTCCCTAAATTTCTGTCGCTATCTTGGCAATTTTTTGTAGTGGTAATAAATGCTTGATGTAATTTTTTTCTTTCCATTTTAGGTAACTTATACATCACCCTTGGCTATATATAACATGTTCCAAAAAATTATTAACAAAATTTACTTATTTGGAATTAATTTTATTTAGTGTCAAATTCTATTTGTTTCCTCTTTTAACAATTGGTACCTTTAATACCATTCAACGAACTTTAATTTATCTGTTACCATAAATGCCATACATGTTTAATACGTAAAAATGCAATAATTACGTAGTGGCTTGTGCCAAAAGCAACAAATTAAAACCAAAACTTCAAAAAACGAACATATGACTTAATGACTAATTGACTATATCACATTATCACATAGGCAACTCGTGAGAGTGAGGGATAGGTCAAGTGGTTAAAGCTTCCCTCCCGATTCCAGAAGATCTTGGGATCGATTCTCATCCCCGCCCTTGTGGCTCTCTTAGCACAAAAAAAAAACTAGGCAACTCGTAAAAAAAAATCTTAATCTAGGAAGTTTATTTAGTGGATATATGCACAAAATTTCACTAAAAAAAATATTTGTTTTTAGGGACGGACAGAATCCGTCCCTAAAACCTTTGTCGCTAAAACCTTCGTCGCTAAACCAATTTAGCGACGAAATCTCAAAATCTGTCCCTAAATTTAGGGACGAAATTCAAATCCATCCCTAAATTTAATCTGTATTTTGTGAGTTGTCATGTTCAAGACTTTATAGGATTTTTGGTTCATAGGATATCCAAAAAAACACAAGCCTCGGCCCTAACATGAATCAAACTTTGTTCTTTATTGTTTCAAAGTTAAGACATAGCATAAGCATCCAAAAAATCTTGGGTGATTGAGGTTTGATTTTTGTCCATATAACTTTTAATAAAGAGAAATGTGATTAATTGAGGATAGTGTGATTCCATTAATCAAATGAAATGCAATCAACACACGCTCACCCTAATAGCTGATAGGATTTTTTTACTGAAAAAATAGTGCCCTTGCTATCTCAAGCAAGTTTCTATGCTTCCTCTCGGTTAACAATCAACACAAGATTTATGCAAGATAATCCCTGTTGTGATATAAAACTADAAATTTTTTTCTCCCTCTGTRAAATCTCTTGCACTATCACAACTGACACATTGAACTAATAATTAAAATTATGTTTCATAGAAGGCAYTATTTTTTTTGTAAGATAGAACAAACATTAGATTTTTCCTTAATGAAATAAACTCAAGTGCTTCTTGAGTAATCATCAACAATGGTAAGAAAAGAATTGTATTTATATAGGTGGGAATTTTATAAGGACCCCACATGTCAACATGTATAGGCAAAAATTGTCTAGAAGTTTTTATTAAGCTATTATTGATGAAAAGGACCTATAGTTTGCCTAGCTGCAGGGTAGACTTGACAAATACAATCCATAGAACAAGAACAAACAACATTATTTGCGGCTAAACCTAAAGATGAAAAAGGGACATGCCCTAATCTAAGGTGCCACAGTTTGGCATCCTCAATAATCTTATGAGCTATATTATAAAAAATATTTGCTACATGATAGGAAATATCTACCTTTGGAAAAGAAGATTAACTAGTAATATCTCTAGCTTGAAATGTCGAGTGCAATATAGACCTTGGTGCAATCTACAAAGACCTTGTGGCAGGATCTAGTGGGGGCCCTGAATTATGCAAGAGCCAGAAATGAATTTAAGCTCGCAGTTTAGATTAGAAGAAAAATTGTGAATAGAAATAAAATTGTAGTGAAACCAGGGACATGAAACACATTATTCAAAATCATGTTTCAAGGTAAATGAACTGTTCCTAAGTTTTTTATTTCAATTTTCTTGTCGTCTCGAACAATAATGGTGTTATCAATGTAATCCAAATGTTTGAAAGAAGAAAAAAATTCAAATAATATTAGGCAGAACTGATAGTTAGAGAACCATGCAATATTTTTATTTGATATTATTGGCAGTATGGGGTTTACAACATCAGAATTAGGTTGATTATTTTCACTCTTAGCCAGCAACGTCATCGACTTATTGTAGTGATCTAGAGAGATTGATGGATAATTATCAATAAAACCACCAGCTTGTGACTAAATATCTGAACCATCCACATTTCTATAAGACAAATTAGTCACCCTTTTATCTCTAAGCCAAGTGTTTAGTTACCCATGTAACTTCCAACATCTTTCAATGCCATGACCTGTCATCTTGCAACAGTCACAAAATCATGAATGAAGCGTTTCTCTTAACTCCTGTTGTTCTCCACCTAGTATTGCTCGCATTACTCACATTATTCTAAACATAGCCTTGTTGACTTCCTCCATTCTAAACATAGTTTGGATTGAGACATGTTTCTCCTTCTAAACCCTTTATTATCATTAAATCTCCTTCTATATGTAGCAAATGTCATAGGTTTTTGCTTGATTCACCACCCTACTAACTTCATGCTACCTTTCTTCTTGCATACACATCTTATACACTTGAGTAAGTAGTGGAAAAGGTTGGATCATAAAGACACTACTCCTGACTTGCACATCATAACCTATTATCTTACTGAGACTTTAGATTCTTTCCCCCTGAATCACAAGTACAATTYTTGGCCTTGTTGCAGGTACATATTGATATAGGATCACACWTATCCAACTCATCCCATATGCCCCTGACCTTTGTATAGAAAGGATKTACWATCTCTRCTCTAGTTCTTGTGTCACTTCCACCAAGCTTTGCATTAAAGAAAACAATTTWGGTGCTATTAGCAGACCAAATCTCTCTTCAAGGTRAGTCCAAYTAACACTGACAYTCTTATAGTAATACACACTTTTAGCTATTGTCTTACTCATAGAACAGTATAACCAAGTATTAATCATGTCATTGCACTTGTGCCATGCCTCAAGATATGGGTGACCAAAAGGGGTTCAGGTTGAGCTCCGGTTCCTTTCAAAAATATCGGAAACTAATTTTGGGTGAAAGGCTCAACAAAACAGAATGTTTCCAATCATTAAAATTAGTTCCATCAAAGATCTCAGGAAACTAATTTTGTCATTGTTGTATATGTTGGATGAATGTAGTATTTGCTACCATAAACAACACGTCTTGTGGTATATTATTGTGTGGTGTCGATTCTTCTGCCATTATTGTGGATTAACAAATCAAAAATAAATAGATAAAAGGAAAAGAGTATCAAAGAAAAAATAGATTTAAGGCTCAAAGAAAGAAACACACGACAAGTAACTGCAATCTACAATTAAAAAACCTTCAAGAATCAAACTATCAATCAACTTACTAATACCCAATTAAAATTCAATTCGACCCTTTTCTTAACAATCAAAAGAAACCTAGCCTATCAATGAATCACCAACTTCAAAAAAAATCAATCAAAATTTCAAGAAATCCAGAACAAACTCAACAAACACCAATAATACTCAGAAACTAAAAGAACAAACCATGCAATCAATCAGGAATTAATCACAAGAGAACTTGAAACAATGGTGGATATCATACCTCAGGAGAAAATCACAAACAAATAAGGAAGAAGATCCAAACCAAGATCATGAGACAAATTATAAGCAACTAGTTTGATTAGTCTGCTTTATTTGGGGCTTTATTCTTTGCTTTCTGCTTGCTGCTTATCAAAGGGTTTACTGCCAACTCCGCTGAGGGCTTGTAGGTATAATAGGCTGAAGGAGAAAAAATAGAAGAATATGATGACTCTGCATTATCAAATGATCAGCCCAGAAACATAGAATGCATTCTTTAAGACAACCAAATTCAATACATCATTCCAATGCGTTATAGCAAATAAGATGTTTTCAATAAAACAATTGTAATTATAATAAAGGAAAAGAATCTTTCATTAATTTTATTTAAAATAAAACAAAAAATAAAGAGTAACCCAACCCTTTGATTAAATCACGTTTGCAAATTTGAAAGGAACAATAGTTAAACAATGAGTCCAACCACAATTTTATAGGAATCATTCAGTCGGGTATGCGAATTGCAAATATCTTCACAAAATTCTTTCAATTTTAAAAACAAATTAGAAACTAAAAATACAAGGAATAGTTACAATCTGGGTAAATGCAAGCACCACTAATTATTTTTTGTACAAATTTGAATACGCCATTTTGCCAACTCATCCCAAGCACACACAATTTCAATTTCAATCACAAACAACTAAGCCATCAATTAGGAGTAGGGCTGAGCACCGGTCCAGAACCGGATCGGACCGGACCGGGACCGACTGGATCGATGGATCGGAATCTCCAAAAAACCTGGACCTAGACAAGACATGAATTCATTTCGGTCCAAGTCTGGACTTGTTAAACCTTTTTATTTTATTTTTTGCTCTTTTAATTGAAAAAAATAAAAAAATCTATCGAACCCGTTGGACCAGTTGTGCATTGAGCTCTTACTAGTTACTAACTTATCTTAGAGACTTACACTTCAAATATAATATAGAGGAGAGTTACAAGCATTTGGTTAATAATTTTTGAGGAAAAAAAATATATTTTTAATAATTATTCTGATCCACCGGTCCAGACTTGAAAACCCCGGTTTTGGACCGGACCTGACCGGAAGAGCGGCTCCCCGAATTTCATTAGACCTGGACCTGGACGGAAATCGGTGGTCCGGTCCGGTTTCAGGTCCAGATCGGACCTTTGCTCACCCCTAATTAGGAGAAGCATTAAATCCAAATGAAATTGTAGAAGCCTTACCGAATTACAAATAGCCCTATTGTGTTACTCAATGAAACAATAAAATTGTAGAAGCAACTGGAGTTTTAAGCTATTTAACCTCACAATATTGGTTGAAATAATTGTCTCAACCATTAATATCAAAATTAATACTCAAATATTAGGGGGAAATGAATGATAATTAGGGGAAGATGAATGCGAATCATTGAAGAGGAAGTGAATCAGAAAAGCCATATGTTACAAATGAAATCAAAGGAGGTAAATGGCGTAAAGGCGTAATGTCTTTGATGGCACTCATCATTGCATACGAATGGCGTGTCGTGATTAGAGATGAAAAAATAGGGGAAAATGAGAAAGATAAGGGAGATTGTGCCACATCGGGTATGGGGTGCGATTTTTATTATAAAGAGATAGATTTGTTCAAGAGGAAAGGTAACTAAAATACCATAAACCTCTCCCGAGTAGCTATGGCTTCCCTAATTTGCAATCAAGCTTACTCCCGTGGAATCATACAAATTAGAGACATTAATCGCAAATCTCTAATTTTCTAACAATTCATTCTACCTACTCCRGTGGAGAATTTCATGTTCTTAATTGATTAAATTTGTCAATACCCAACTCCCGTTGTGATAAAACAATGAATTCATAATAATACTAATTATCCCTAATCTAGTATTGGCATAAGCATAATCAATTAAGAATGAACAATCAACAATTAAATTGGGGAATTTACAAATTTGCACAAGAATCAATCATAGCTACATCAAAGAATGGATCGCAACCTACCAAGGTATGGCATGTGATATTAGGCCGCAACAAGGGTGTGGAGTGGGCTGCCATGTTACTTCAAAACCAATTGGCCACAACTAGGTTGTGTCAAACTAGGTGATTTTCAAAATAATGTTGTGGTAAAACGTTATGAGCATTATTTTGAATCCTTTTGCTAACATAAACGCCTTGAATCGTCCATTCTTTGATCATCATCCAATTAGTTCTACATGCATCTCTAATAATCCTAGCAAAAACATCTAAACCAATAAAAACGAAGCAAAGTACACTTGGGAAGAGCGATAACAAAATATAAAGCATAATAGTTCTAAAAGTTTGAAACTATAAGAAAAATATGATGAAAGCACACAAACTTAGCATAGAAATATGATTCTAAAATGGTGTTATCAAAGAGTGAGATCAATTAAGCTCTGATACCATGATTAGGATTGAACACCGGTCTAGAACCAGACCGGACCGAAACCGGCTAGACTGATGGACTGGAATGTAGAAATTTCACGAACTTGGACTGGACCGGTGGCGATATATTAGGGACCGGGATCAAGCCTGAATATTTAGGTCCGGTTCGATTTTATATCTGTTTGGACTTGTTTGATTTTAGATGTAAGTTTTTCCTAATTTAAAATTGAAGCAAGCAAGTTACCTGTTTTTCTTCACTTCAACTCCACAGCATGTCTTCTAATTTCGACAAACCTCAAGTCTAAATTTAAGTTACAAACCACAATTAAAGTATCTAACTTGCCAAGCCCTAATTTTTTATTATTAATAATAATAATATTATTAATAATAATAATAATATGTCTAAGTCGCTAAAGTGCTAGTTGGTGTCGCCAGTAAATGCGGTGACTGATATTGAGAGAGAGAGAGAGAGAGAGAGAGAGAGAGAGAGAGAGAGAGAGAGAGAGAGGTTTGGGGCTTTTAGCGTATATGAGAAGTTGAGGCAAAGAAGTTGAGAAAAGAAAAGAAGGGATATGATTTCATATTTTAATTTTAAACAAAGAAATAAACTTTAATTGATTTGTTACAAAAAAAAAAGAAAGAAAGTTTGTTAGGCACGTAGACACCCAAATGTGTCTCCCTAAATGAGTAACCAATGAAGAACATACCACGTTTCGTGATCAATTTTGATTCTAAAAAGACACAGTTGAACTCGTAAAAGCTCGAAATATGTGAAGACATGCTCGAAATCATGTGTCAAAAGTCAAATAAGAGGCAAAAAAGTATTTTCTTTATTTATTTCTATTTTTAGAATTTTCTATTTAGTTTTAGTTTTTTTAAAAAATTTATATTGGTGATCTTCTCATTTCATTCTTCTCATTTTTCTGAGTTTCATCAGTATTTTTAGATTATTTTCTGATTTTTCTATAATTTTCTATGAATTTTACAATATTTACAAAAATCAAAATACACAAAATACATAAAAAAAAATCAGAAGATACCAAAAAATACATGGAATGTTCTAGAACCCCCTAGAACGTATTTTCTTGAAAAGGGGTGTCTAGGTTCATCCAATCCGGAAAAAATCAAGAAGAATCGGAATTTTTGTAAAGAAGGTAGGAATTATCGAGCGGTATAACGCTCCTTCGAGCGTTAATACGCTCTCTGAGCGTATATAATGCTCGTTTTGAGCGTATATACGCTTCTTCCAGCCTATCCACGCTTCTTCGAGCGTATATACGCTCGTTTTTTGCCTTTTCGTGCCCTATAAATACCCTCCTTTGGCCTCATTCCTGACAACTTCACGCATTGCTAAGCTTCACATATCTCTCACTTTCTCACTTACACTCTCTTGCTACTACAGACACACAAATACGAGTTCTAGTGCTCTTTTGAATCGAATCGACGAGCGAATCAAGGTATAACTCTGAGGTTGCTCAACTAAAACCTTCATTTCACTTCTTCTAAACTTGATTAATGACTATTACGAGTTTCATTAAACTAATAAAATGTTAGAAACCCACCTTTCAGTTGTTGCATGTAAATATGTAGGATTAATCTTCTCCTTTTGTTTTTTGTCAATGTCATTCTCATTTCATTATTATCATCATTATTGTTCCACATTGTTAATATTATTATCATCAATACTACATGTTTATTTGTCTTGTTTAGCGGATCGATCAAAGGCACTTTTTATTATTTCTAACGATTTGTTTAATTGCAGTGCCAAGTAAGGATGGCGTATGTGTATATATATATTGTATATATGTTTGTGTCACGCTTTGTGTATATTTGTTTAAATAAGACGGAATTTAATTGCTTTGTCACATTAAGTCAGATATTATGGACAGACAACGGTTCTAGGCTCCTTGTTAATATTGACTAACAACAAAGTGATCGCCTTATCCATTGTAGAAGTCATTGTTTGTATAATAGTAACCCACCTAGTAACCTTTAGGATTAGTGCGCTGATAAGGCTTGAAATTGCTAAGTTGCGTGCATCCAATAATCGTGTTTGAATGGAATTACAATGAGACCGAGTAGAGGCCGCTACATGCGGGTGGATTGGGTCAAAGATTCGATCTGAACCATGTCCCCGGACCCACGAACTGGTTACTGGATCAGACCGTGGGGCCATTGATTTGACACCAACGTTTCGGGCATCTGTGATTAACCTTTATAGGCACGGTGATGATCCCCTTACTCGACAACACTCCCCCAACGCACTCACGTGCGGGTTCTGTGGCTCAAGCCCCCAACACAACTACACATCGATGTAGGCCCAAGCCCCCCGCGGGGACCCACGGCCTACAGGCACTCACGTAAAGAAGACAAGCACAAGTATTATCACAATTCACGCATTATAGCAATCCACCAAACACCCTGAAACACAATTTCAATTTTTATAAATAATAGGGACAACCGGTTTGGATTGTCAGATCGCCGATTTTACCCAGACCGGACGAGTGACCTAAAATAAATAATTTTAAGAGATCGAAGACCAGACCGGTGGTGCAGGTTCGATCCGGTTCTGATCGCCAGTCCGATCCAAAATACAGTCTGGATCGATTTGTGTTCACCCCTAACCATTATATCAATCATCAAATAATCAAAGTGTTTGAGAGAAAAAGGGAATGATCGAATTTGAGAGCAAACCAATGAAAGTAAAGTGTCATCTCATTATCAGAATGAATAAGTTTACAATGTTGAGGAAACAACCTTTAAATAAAAGCTATGTTTAAAAATTAAAATGTAATATCACCAAACTGTCAATCAACTGACTAATACCCATTCGACATTCAATTCAACCCTTTTCTCGCCATTCAAAAGAAACCATCAATAAATAACCAACTTAAAAAAAATCAATTAAACTTCCAAGAATATAGAACAAACTCAAAAATCACAAATACTCAGAAAACAAAAGAGCAAACCACGCAATCAATAAGGAATTAATCACAAGAGAACTTCAAACAATGATGGATATCATACCTTAGGAGAAAATCACAAACTAATAAGGGAGAAGATCGAAACACATATCATGAGACAAATTATTAAACACCTAGTCTGCATTATCAAACGATCAACCCAAAAAAACAAAGAACGCAAACTTKAAAAKAAAARCGAGTAGAAGAGTGAGYTCTTTAGCTCRGATACCATGATACAAATCATCACGTAATCAAAGTTTTTGYGAGAAAAAGAGAATATYTGGGCAAAAGAATGAAAGTAAAGTGTTATCTCATTATCTAAATGAATAAGCTAAGTTTACAATGCTAAGAAACAACCTTTAAATAAAAGATACATTTACATAATGTAATATCACCAAACTATCAAACCAAACCAAACTGCAAAATACGGTTTGGTAATTTCTACAAACCAAACCAAACCAAACCGTATTAGCATCTAAACCGTACCAAATCAAACCGTAATAATACGGTTTGGTGCGGTTTGGTTTACGGTTTACAACAAGTAGATAATTTTTTCCCCCAAAAATTGTTAAATATTACTTGATTAACTTATAATAAAACAAACGAATTAAAATTATATTACATTAAAAATAACAATCAAGTGCTAACACATCATAAATATTAAATAAATTGACCATAATAATAAATATTAACCCTAAATATAACATCTTAATCGTATAAAATTATGTGATATTTTGTTTATTGTTGTTTTTATTTTCTTTTCTTTAAATTTTTATATATGTAAAAATAATTTAATTTTATTTAAGGATTCTATAAATATTAAAATACGGTTTACTAGTTTGCGGTTTGGTTTGGTTTATAATTTTTATAGAACCAAACCAAATCGTAAACTGTATTAACAAAAAAATCAAAACCAAATCGTAATTTTATAAACCGTAAATCAAACCATAACGTTAAAATGCAGTTTGGTCCGGTTTGATTACGGTCCAGACCAAACTCTATACAACCCTATTACAAGCACTGCATTGTACTAGTATTATACGAGTACTAGTTTGAACTAACACTAAATCGAAATTAAATTTTTTGCGCTCTCAATTAAAATAAAATAAGTGGGACTTCGGCATTTTTAGGCCCAAGTACCCATACATAATTTTTGCCAATTAACTTGTATATATAAGCCTCAACATTCTTCTCTGATTCTAACACATCTTGAGATCAATTCTCATCTCCGTCTTTCTAAATATCTTAACACCCAGAAAGCATCTAATAAAAAACAAATACTTCATACGCATTACTTCCTCCGTTTTTAATTATAGATGTCCCACTTTGGGTTTTGTGGTTTTTGAGACAAAATATTGGTGTAAGTAGGACTGAACAGAGTGCGGTCTGGACCACACCAAACCGCAAACCGGACCGCAATTTGACGGTTTGGTTTCGTTAGCGGTCTGAAAAGTGTGGTTTGGGTTTTGATTTCCCCAAACCGCAATTTTGCGGTTTGGTTTGGTTTATAGATTTTTTTAAAACCAAACCAAACCGCAAACCGCAATTTAAATAGTTTACGGTTTAGAGCTCAAATTATAATCCGCATTTTTAAAAATAATTTTAAATTTATTATTCCAATTTTCAAAATTTATAAACATAGAGAGAAGTATATATTTGTTGTTTTGAGTTTAAAGACTTGTAATATATTAAAAAAAATTATTTTAGAGTTTTTTTTATAAAAAAAAGATGTTAAATCGCAAACCGCACCGCACCAAACCGCAAATTGTGGTGCGGTTTGGAAATTTTTGTGGTGCGGTTTGGTCTGAGAAAATCTCAAACCGCAAAATTGCGGTTTGGTGCGGTTTAGGGTCTAGACCGCACCAAATCGCACCACGCTCACCCCTCGGTGTAAGTGATTAGGTGAGTAGATTAATAATTTAATAAAGTATGTGGGACCCAAAGATGAGAGAAATAGAGAGAAAGAGGTTGTGAATCCAAAAAAGTAAAAAGTAAGTGGGGATTATATGATAATTTATTGTGGTACTCATGTCTTGAAAGAGAAAAAATCAAAGTGGGACAACTAATTCCAAATTTTCTAAAATAGAAACTGAGACGTCTAATATTTATAGTTCATACAATGAACAAATCTTGAGATCGATTCTCATCCCCGTCTTTTTGAGTATATAACACCCAAAAAACATCTAATTAAAAACAAATACTTCATATGTATTATATAACTAACCTAACCAACAAAAATAAACATTCATAGTTCATACAATGAAGATATCAAGGATCCACTATAGAATCCAAACAAGGCATTCCTTCTGTAAGTGATGGCACCTCAGTAGGCGGCAACTCACAACAGGTTCGCGCTTTCGTGACCAGATCATACCACACATAACGCTTCTTGCTTTCCTTGTACTTGTAAGGCCACAACTCCAGCAACACCATACGACCGCCTTCTCTAAGAGAAATCGGGGCTGCACAGAACGTAATATATGAGTTGAACCTTAAAAATCGAACCAAGAACAATAAGTATCATCGGAATTATATTCATCATAGCCCAAATATCAATTCTTAATCGGTTTCTGCGCTCATGAGTTGTTGTGTTAAACGCCACATGTAGTCGACTCTGTACGATATGAGGTGAGGCCTGGAATCCTTGCTAGGAGGAAATGGTGTATTATGCTGCTTTCGCTCTTGAGATCGATGCTGAAGATACCTTTGCTCCTGCATTGACGCCGTAACACAGTGCACCACGCTGCCACTGCACACCCTCGCGTCCCCCAAATCATCCTGCAGGGGTAATCGTCTACCCTCTTCAAGCCCGACGATTCCAAACCAGTACTTCCAGACACGGATTTTCTTCCCCTCGATGAATACGAACTTGTAACGCCTCAACATGGCGTATCCAAACCTTTGTTTCCTCCCTTTATTTAGAATATTCCGAAGGGGAGGAACGTTGCACCGCCGTAAAACACTAGTGACGGGGTTGTAACAAGAAAATTATCGTTGTTTCACAAATTTTATTATTACGATGGAATAATGCGAAGCAGAGCAAGCCGTTACTAGATCCCATGACAGAAAGACTTCCCTTGATGTCCACAAACTTGTGCATAGGTGTGGCAGGGCGAAACGAGTCGATTTCCAGTGTTCGTACAGCTTTGTTCGTAGGATCGAACAGACATAGGTTCTCGACATGGTTTTGAATCGATTTTCCGAGGTGAGAGTATTGAAAGTATGGAGTGTTGATACAAGCCGACCATGTCTTCGAAACTAACTTGCAACGGAGAAGGGTTTCGTAACGAAGACGAGAGAAGATTTCGAGTTCGTACACTGAATTCATGTCATCATACATCCCTTTTTTCTCATCATCATCTTTTGTTTCATACTTGATCCTTTTCTGATCATTATTCTCCATATTTTTTTTGGCAATACCCTGAATTAAAATATACCAATAGCAATTCTATTAGTACAATAACCAATGTATTGAATAGTGTTAATGGTTCAACTATATATATTGCGTATTCATAGTTGATATCATATCTTATTATAATTATTTTAATTATTATATCTTTTCCTAGTTGATGGATTTGTAATTTGGATGAAAGTTTGTTATTTAAGGATCGGGGAGCAAGGAAAAGACAGATGATTATCCTATATAATATGTAATTAATTACTAGAAATTAATTAATGGAAATAATGATCTAGGGTTTATTGATGAGAAAAATCARGAAAAGATTTTTTTTTTTGAAAGGATCACAATTCAAGATTCTGTCAATATATAATTGTCAATTTTATTTTGGTGTCAAATTGTATTTGTTACCTCTCCCTACAATTCTATTTTATTTTTAAATTTTAATTTCAGATGGTATTGTATACATCAGATGCACAATAAATTTATTGTGCATCAAGCATATAGTTACTCTTTATATCAATATAGTGACCCTTTATATCTATATAGTGACCCATTCACTTTACATCAATATAGAGATAAATAATAAGGGTCACTATATTGATAAAAAGGGTTACTATATTAACCAAAAGGGTCACTATAATCT
>SNQN01010730.1:0-13881 GCA_008642245.1 Bassia scoparia | reverse complement strand
ATGTTCTACACTTTTACCCTTCATGTTCTACAATTTAAAGCTCATGTTCTACACTTTTAGGCTCTTGTTCTACAATGTAATTTACATTTTTAACAAATTTAATTTCATGCTCTACAAAATTGTCTTTGTGTTCTATAAAACTGTCTTCATATTCTACAATATTTTGCAACATTTTCTCTCTCCTCCCTCACCACGACCACCACCCACAACCACTACTCCAAGCTGCCACCATCACCACCGCTGGCGAATTGAGCCCACCCAGTCCACTAGTATCCTCACCCCACACAAACAACCTTGTCCTCACCGATCCACTACCACGCACACACCGACACCCCCTCCCTCACCGAGCCTCCACCTACCACGCACCAAGCCACCACCGAGACCCCGCTCCCTCACCGCATAGCTCAACAAACCTCAAATCTAACTCCACAAACCCCCATTCCAAAACAAACCAAACCCACAACGCACCAAAACACCACCGCACAAACCCTAACCACCACGCAAACCCTAACCACCACCGCTTCAATCAAACCCATCCATAAAAGAACAAACCCTAAATTGAACCCATCCCCAAACGAACTAACCTGACACGTCGTGTGAGGGGAGTCAGGGGCTAGGTGCATCAAGCTTAGAACGGGGGGTTTAGTGTGGCGGTGGTGCGGTGGCAGCTAACACAGTGCAATTAGCGGTTCGTGGTGGAGTCGCAAGTGAGGATGAGGAGAGAGAAAGTTGGAACCTACAGCGGTGGGGGTCAAGTGTGGTGTTGGATCGACTGTGGTGGCTGATGTATTGTATTGATATATGGTTTTTCTACCCATTCTCTTGCTATTCTGAATGGTTTTTGGCCTTCTTAAGGCCCTCTTTGCTACTAATGTGTTTGTTTAGTGTTTGAATGAGTTTTAGGTTGCTTTCATTGATTTGGTGTGATTTTAGACCCATTTACGAGCACTACGGAGCCTTAGAAGGAGTAGTGAGGAGCTAGGAGTGGAGCTACGCGAAGAATGATCGTTGCGAAACATCGATTTTGACATATGCGCACTCTTTTGGTCATAAGTCAGGTTTCGTATGTCGGATTGGTGTGATTCTAATTGCATTGGAAACTAGACTTCGAGTGCTTCGATTTGGTAGGTCATATGCCTAATTTAGACAACCAGAGCTTGAGATATGGCCTTCGAACAATAGCCTAGTGAAACTACCGCGATTTAATCTGAACCGATCAGTTTGATGTAATCCGATCGGTTCAGACTCAATTTGGCTGGTTTTAATATCTTCTTTTCAGCTGTTATTTAGAGGGATATAGTTGTACTTTATCAAGCCATCTATCTTGGGGATTCAAGAGTATTTAAAGAGAGATTTCCTAATTTGTAAACGACTTTTGATTATTATTAGATTAATTCAGAATTCAATTACGTATTCTCACAAAACCCTAGTTTTATTTTCTCCATCAATTGAAGCATTATTCAAGGTATTTTTCATTAGTTTCTTCTTTATTATTTTCTTGCTATTGATTATTGTTTATTGTTATTATTATTTTCATTAGATTTCCATGATGATTCTTAGGTTTATTATTGCTATTGTTTTTATTGATTTAATTATGCTTGAATAATTTCTTTTCTAGGGAAATTGGGGATCTATAACAATATAATTAGCGTGTTTTGGGTTTATTCAATACATATTTTGGCAACTTATCGAATTCTTATTTGATTGTTCTTCATGTTATTCAATTAGGTAGTGCACAACTTAATTGCGTAATTAGATTAGTCACAAGTTTCTAGATCTCGCGATTGAAACTTAATTCAAGATCTACGTCAATAGGTAGAACGAGACTATCCTAGGTCAAGAGATACGATTAGGAGTAGGTCTATGGTTCATTCGATTTGAGAGAACTTTGATCCTATTCGATTATGCCTTATTATGAATTGTTGATGCCCAATTATTGTTGATTTGTTGTTATAGTTAACCATAGCCCTAGACTTTAGTTTATTATAGTTTAGTCATAGTTAATTCATTGCTTTAATTAGTTGTAGCTTAAAATAACTCAAATAATGGCTCTTTTACTAATCTAGATGCTTTTAATTAATTAATAATTAATTGATGCTTCCTTGTGGATTCGACCCTGTTACCACTAGCTACATTAGTTAGTTTTAATAGGTTATTTTTGATAGGTACGCGTCAAGCCTGTCAAATTTTGGCATCGTTGCCGGGGAAGCGCCATATTAATTGTTAATTAATTGAGTCTAGATTATTTTATTATTATTTTTATTTTTGTACATATGACTAATTTTTAGTATGCTTCAAATTTCTGCAATACCTTTCTATTTTCCTCAATTTGAGGATGAAGTGTTTTGGCGATATATTGATAGGCTTTGGGATTTCATTGGTCCACACCATTCGTATAGCGAAATGGACTTATGTTTCGCGATATATGGGGGTGCGACTCGGATAACGCAACTGGAGATAGAATATAAGTGTAATTATCAATTTGAACGCTTAACGATAAAAGACGGTTTGAATGTGATGATGCAATATATGCTAGAGAGACCTATGATGAAGAGATGAAATTATATGTTGAGCTGACTCTAGCAAATTACTCTTCACATAGTACTTACAATAATATATCTCAATCTTCTTATTGTTCTAATTGCTACACTTATGATCATGATGTATCCCTTTGTCCTCACAATAGTTTGTATATGCATGCTTATAACTCTTCTCCTCAATTTGATATGGATAACTTACATCCTGAACCATTTAACGATATAGCAGAACATATGGCTTTAGTGAAAGATTTTCAGGAAAGTCAAAAAAGTTTTCAGTTGCAATTAAGTGAGGTTGTTGAGAGTCAATGTTATCTTCAACAACGATTAAATTCTCTTCAGCTATCTTATGAGCAAAATATGTTCAATGATGATGATTATAATGATGGATGGTTCGCGATTAAGGGTTCTAATAATATGAGAAAATGGAGGAATGTATAAATATTCATGAGAATGTTAATCCATTAGTTGAAAAATCATTAGTTGAGTCAACTAATAATTCAAAACTTTTGGCTACACATTCGTTGGATGAAGAGGTTGTTGTTGAGAGTAAGGTTGTTAGTGATACTATTAAAGTTGAGCCTGCTCCCTTATCTTTTCATGATTCTTTTCCAATGTCGGATATGGTTCCTCCATTGACTATGATTTATGGTGGAGGTAATGTTTATGGTCATCTCATCAAGTCAATTTTATCCAATGAGGAACTGACTGGTAGTTACACTTGGCAAAAATTGATCCGAATCCGAATATCCGATCCGACCGTCCCGATCCGATCCGAAAATGGATAATCCGAATGTTGGTCCAAATTCGATGGGTCGGTCCGATCCGAAACAAACTTGGTCCGATACTCATCTGATATCCGAACCGATCCCGATCCGATCTTGAATAAGTTATCTAAATATGCCTAAAACTATAAAAATTTAAGTTTTTACTCCATCGAATCCGAAAATTATCCGATCCGATCTGACCCGAGTCCTGATCCGGTTCGAAGTACAAGGTTTCGAATGTTGGTCCGAATTCGATGGATCGGTCCGATCCGAAACCGATTCGACCCTAACACGATCCGAAAATGGTCCGATCCGAACGGTCCGATTGCCAAGTCTACTGGTAGTTGTAAATTCTCATCTCTTTCTTCTAATTTTTCTTTCTCTTTTGATTCTTCTTTTGATTTTTTGTTTTGTAAAACTAACTTTCCTTTTGAGCTGATTAAGGTGCTTGTTCCCATGTCATATGTAGTGCTTCATAACATGTTTGCAGGGGAATTTGACAAGCTACTCAGGGCTTTGGATTCTTCTGATTAGTTGTTTGGGTAAGAGGTTGAGCTAACGACATTAAACAAGCGCTTTGCGGGAGGCAACCAGTAGTTTATTGCTTTTTAGAGTAATGAGTAGCTTAGTGTAGTTGTAGTGTAGAAGTTTTGAGTGAGTGAGGGTGAGGGATTTGATGGATTTCACTAAGTGTGCAGGAAATAGGAGCTTTGTAGAGCTCAAACCGATCAGTTTGGGTTCGTAGGTTTGATCTAACCGATCGACTGCAAGACGAGCTGAATTTGAGACTTAAGTTCAACCCGATCGGTTTGGGTTAACCCGATCGGTTTGGGCTATAGGATTGATTCAGTCGATCGGTTGAGAACCATATGAGTATTATGGTCTGAGGCTAAATCGATCAGTTCAGGTCAAACCGATCGGTTTGATCGATCGGTTTGATTAGGTCGATCGGATGTGTGAGCTAAAGAAAATTGAAACGCATTTCAAACCGATCGGTTGGATCAAACCGATCGGTTCGAAGGATTTTCGCGAAATTTTCAAACATCTCCGAATCGAGTGAAAGAGTTTGATGTATTGTATTGAATATGGTTTTTCTCCCCATTCTCTTGCTATTTTGAATGGTTTTTGGCCTTCTTAAGGCCCTCTTTGCTACTAATTTRTTTTTTTAGTGTTTGAATGAGTTTTAGGTTGCTTTCATTTATTTGGAATGATTTTAGACTCATTTGCGAGCACTACGGAGCTTTAGAAGGAGTAGTGAGGAGCTAGGAGTGGAGCTACGCGAAGAATGATCGTTGCGAAGAATCGATTTTGACATATGCGCACTCKTTTGGTCATAAGTCAGGTTTTGTATGTTGGATTGGTGTGATTCTGATTGCATTGGAAACTAGACTTCGAGAGCTTCGATTTGATAGGTTATATGCCTAATTTGGACAACTAGAGCTCGAGATATGGCCTTTGWAAGATAGCCTAGAGAAACTATCACRATTTAATCAGAACYGATCGGTTTGATGTAATCCGATGGGTTCAGACTCGATTTGSCTRGTTTTAATATCGTCTTTTGGGCTATTATTTAGAGGGATATAATTGTACTTTTAGCAAGCCATCTATCTTGGGAATTCAAGAGTATTTAAAGAGAGATTTCCTAATTTGTAAACGACTTTTGATTATCATTAGATAAATTCATAATTCAATTACGTATTCTCACAAAACCCTAGATTTATTTTCTCCATCAATTGAAGCATTATTCAAGGTATTTTTCATTAGTTTCTTCTTTATTATTTTCTTGCTATTGATTATTGTTTATTGTTATTATTTTTTTCATTAGATTTCCATGATGATTCTTAGGTTTATTATTGCTATTGTTTTTATTGATTTAATTATGCTTGAATAATTTCTTTTCTAGGGCAATTGGGGATCTATAACAATATAATTAGCATGTTTTGGGTTTATTCAATTCATATTTGGCAATTTTATTCGATTCTTATTTGAGTTAGGTCTTCTATGTTATTCAATTAGTAGTGCACGATTAATGCGTAATTGATTGTCACGAGTTTTTAGATCTAGCGATTGAAACTTAATACAGATCTAGGTCAATAGGGTAGAACGAGACTATCCAGGTCGAAGATACGGTAGGTGTAGGTCTATGGTTCATTCGATTCGAGAGAAACTTTGATCCTTTCGATTGTGCCTTATGCGATTGTGATGCTCAATTATTGTGATTTTGTTATAGTGAACCACTAACCCTTGACTTATTTTATTTATTTATCATAGTATTATGCTTTTAATTAGTTTAGCTTAAAATAACTCAACAATGGCTCTTTATAATCTTGTGTCTTTTATATAATTAAATAATTAATTGTTATTCCTTGGGATTCGACCCTGTTACCACTAGCTACATTAGTTATGTTTTAATAGGTTATTTTTGATAGGTACGCGACAAGCCTGCAGTGGCGGCGATTCTGGTGCGGTTGGTACAGGTTTGCAGGCGGAGGAGATGAGAAAGGGTGAGGGATGAGAGAGAACAGCGGAAAGGATGAGGATGAGTGATTGAGAAATAATGGATAGGAGAGAAAAATGAATGGTCAGGATTTTTTTTGGGATTATATGGGATGGTTGAGTAGAGTCATATGGTTCTCATTAATAAGGGGGTTCTCAATAACCATTATATATATATTATATTATATATATATATTATATATATATATTATATATATTATATATATATAATATATATTAATATATAATATGATATAGCATATATCAAAATTGCGAAAATAAAATCCTATATAACCACGTCTAAAGCTTCTTTAGCTAAAATAAAGATGCAATCAATTGGAATTTTAGTAACAATCATGTTATACAAACAATAACAAGATACTCCCTTCGTCCTAAAATTACTTGCCTACATTTTGACTTTTAACATTTTTTAACGAGAACTTTTAACATTATCATTATATACTTTGATCAGTTTGACCTCCTTTTATTTATAGTATACTCAAGAAAAAATATAGTTATGTTGATCTTGTTTGATTGTCTTGATTTCAACTTTCCAAATGTACTTCCTCCTTACTCAAGAAAAGTGTTACACTTTATTTAATAAAATATGTCTACATATATTAGAAAGTGTAAACACTTTTTTTTATACGAAGGAATTATAGTTTTTTATTAATTTTTTCATGTTCATAACTCAAGATATTTTGACTCAAAGTTTCGCCTTGAAAATTGTGAATAAACAAACATAGCAAGTAAAAAAAGGCAGATGGAGTTAAGCAGATTTTATATAATCGTAATATTGCGATAAAAAAAGACAGAGTGACACTTTCAAATTTACTAGTACTTAATAAAATATTATAATGCACCAGAGTAGAATACATTCATGTTTAAAAAATTCTTCACAAATCGATTGAAAAGTGTCGAATTTCTAGAACAATCGACATGTGAAAGAAAACTGCACGCATCTATCGCTAGGGCATCGCCCGAACCGATACACTAGTTATTAACTATTATCCTATTCTCAATTATTATTACATAAAAAATTGTGTATGGCTGAGCAGAGGAGTGACAACGCAATATCGGCGGAACTGAGGGTAGGGTATAGTGGATAAAGAACCTAAAATTGAACCATTATAAGTAAATGTTATTTGGCTTAGGTTAGGCATAATGCAAGCAATGGTCTATTAGAGCAGTGTAATGTTGACTACCCCAACTGTTCTCTCTCCTCTTCTTTTGACAAATCATATCCCATTAATTTTTCCATTTACCCACCCAAATTATTATACCTCTCTATAATGGTTACTTCTCCAAATATCCATACAACATTTATTTGACAATAGAAAATAAATTAATTCAACACATGTCAAACAACAATTGGCAACCAAATAATAAAAAGATGAAAAATAAAAATTAAAACAATGTGGTCCCATTGTGAGTTTGGTGACCTTACCATATTAAACTACCCCAGTGAGTGATGAGTTAAGGGTCTGTCTTACTTTGTTTATTTTACAGATAGTTCAAGCTTAGCTAACTGATTTTACTAACTAAATTAATTTTAAGAGCATCAACAATGGTAAGATGATTTTTCTCATAATGCCAAATATTGAAGCAAAATATCATGAAATTGGGTCTACAATGGTGATTGGATTATTCCTCACAAAAGAGCAAAAAACGAGCAGGATGCGACGGAAGTTGAAGAATGTCAGTGAATAGTGGGCCCCACACATCAGCCCAGAAATTGTGCGATACGTCAGCCCAGGGGCAACCCATGCAATCACCTTTTTCTTTAAATTCCAATAACTATTATCTTCAAACTCCATTTTCGACCTTTATAATTTTTTTTAAAAAAATCACCACCGGTTTTTTTTTCTATAAACAGACACCCATTTTGCTATATTTTTGAAAAATCACAAAAATTCCTTTATTAATAATTAATTGCACAATTTTTAAAAGTTGATTAATGACATTTAAAAAATTAATTAGAAAATAATAAGACGATTTTTATTTTTACTTATAAGAAATTGTGATTAATTATTACACATTATTTACTTAAAAATGTGTAATACGGAGTATAAAAATAGGAGTTGGAAAATAAAAGATGATGTGTAATATAAAAAAAAGTGTTATGATTATTTTTATCCATTTGTCGGAAAAAATGAAAGTTGAGGAAAAATGGGTGAAAAAGAGAGAGTAGTAAGGATATTTTTTCCTTCACTATTTCTACGTGCTCTAAATCACAAATTACTATTATAATTACATTATGAAAGTTAGTGTAGTATTGTTAACCATTTTTTTTCTATAGTTCAATACATTAATCGTTAGTTAACATACAACAACAATAATAATAATACCAATTAATAATATAATAATTTAATATACTTAAATATATTAATCATTTAATAGCAATTAATAATTATCTTATAATAGTCAACCTAATATTTAGTAATACATCGTAGTTGGCAAACACTTAGCAAATAGTACTAATTTTCATAATCAGTTAATTCTCTTTCTTGTCCGATCCATCAAATTCATAGTATTAAAATCTTAACGCGCTTGTTCACTAGCTTTCGAGCCGAGCCTAATCTATATGATGAGTTATCAACTTGTTCACATATATGATACTGTACAATGTTTTAACAATAATGATACAATAACAATATTTGGTATCCATATCTTTTAGAAATATTCAGGGACCAATTCACATCTATAAATAATTAACAATATTTGGCGAGAGGGTTTGAACTTTGAAGGATGCCAAATTTTTAGATTTTAAGGATGAGAGGTTTGAAAATAACGGCACAAATGAAATTGCAGTGAAATATTTCATATTTTTTGGCTAAAAATAAACAGGCGTATTTGCCCGCCTGAGTGAGCGTTGGGCTTAATTGCTTAACATTAATTGCAAATTTTGAATTTGGATGGAGATTTCCCGCTACAAGGCACGGTAGAAATTGATTGTTTTAGTTATGAATGACAATTCAATTCGGATCCGATCCTAATTCGCTCTGAAACTGATATAAATAAAGTCCGACTTCGACTTCATTAAATAAATATGACTCCGAGTTGGAGGAGGATCGGAGTCGGATCTCACAAAAAATCCGACTATATAATTCGACTCCGACATTTATGCAATTATTATCATTTTATTTTTATATTTATTAGGCTACTTATGTATAATGTATAGTCAAAAACGTTATTTCTTATAAAAAAGAGTAAATATAAGAAAATTAATAGGAAAAAAATAAAAAATACACTTAACAGTAGAGAATTACAAGAGTTTTAAATTTAAAAAAAGTCCAAATTTTTTGGGCCGACTGGTGATACACGTGCACCACCATGGCTCAACATAGGTCCGCCACTGTATATATGTCCAATAATTACCCAAGGTAAGACCAAGGAAATAGGAAAGGGGAAAAAAATTACCCAAAGACGAAAGTATAAGCCTTTATACAGTACGGAGTATCATTTTAAAAAAAATAAAAATACAAAAAAAAAACATTAAATTATTAAGCCTTGGATATACTTGGTTGGTATCTCAAGTTGAGATACTGGCCGTAAATTACCCAATAACATTAGTAGGAAATAGGAATAATAGATATGATATAGTTTGCTTAACCTAACAGAATTAGGATTGGTATAAATTTGTTATTGTACCAACAATAAAATAGATAGATAGATGTCAATTCATTTGATCATAACTTAATCGATCGATATTATTATGGAAGCCTCATCAATTGCAACTACTAGCAACGATGGCGCAACGTTGAGCGCATTGAGCATACCCGGAGTTCAAGTAAGATCTTGGCCGATCGAACCAGCTTCATGTCCTGACACGGCTCATCGTCTTATCGACGACGATTTTTGTGTTGAACTACGTTACCAGAACACTCTAAACCCTACCGAAAGTTCCATGACTTTTAAGATAAGTAGGGAAACCGAGTATTGCGACATACAATGTGCCGTCATCGGTTGGTTGGAGAGATTTCATGACGTGCACTGTCAAGCCCATGATTGTGTCATAGACGTGGTCACCGAAAGTTGTGAACTTCTTCGTTGGGAAAGTTCGAGTTTAGGACGTAAATCCCTTGCCATGATAGTCAACATTATTGTCAATGAAGCAAGATTAGATATCTATGTCGATTACATTCTGAGATGATACTAACGACTGTTCTATGGAAGCGAGAGACCAACGCGCGATATGAATTAAGAATTGTATTGCGACGTTAATGGGATGAAGTTCGCTGCGGTGGGGGGGGCTCGAGTTATTGCAATGATAATATTGTTCGATTGCTTGGAAGAGTAGGATGGAAGCGAGTTGAAGGCAACCCTAAATTGGCGAAGTTGCGTTGCTCAAGTGTTCGCATGTGTTTCATACCAATGTTTGATTCAGTGGATTCGTGCGGGTAAAATACTTGTCCATTGTGTCGATCGAAATTATTGTTTAGTTATTGGTGCAGAATAAGTAGTTCTGTTTAATTTTGATTTATGCAACCCTGATTACTTTGGTATGAATGTATTCGTTCCTAACATTTTGCATTGGAAGCAAACAATCGAGAATGTGATAAAGTTATATTATATCTCAATGGGTTATGTTAGTTATATGTACCCTAAGGGTTACAGTAACAAATAAATACATTTCTATTATGGTGCGTTTGAATCTAAAATTTCATTTGAAATTATGGAATTGGAACAACTATAGTGTTTGAATGTCAAGAATTTCAAGTGAAGAATTGGTCCAAATTCACAACTACCAGATAATACCATGAATGAAGGATTTCAAAGGACAAGGTAAAACCATGTCATTTGAAATAAATTAATTTCATAATTCAAATGATGCATTTCAAATGAAATCTATCTTCCCAAAAACACAATCTTATTGGAAAAAATTTAGAAAAAATTAAAAAAATTCATAATAATCAAGGCATAAATGCATTCTTAAATTTTTTTTCTTTCCATTTTAAGCCCCTCCTTATTTAGGCTACATATATTATTTTTCTTCTAAAATAAACATATTTTGTTTAATGTGTTAAATTATATTAATTGATATTGCAATTTTATAATAATTACATATTGATATGCATAATCTTCTAAAAGTTATTTAGGAATATAAGATAAGTAGATAAAAAAATATATCGTTATGAAAATATATCATACACGATATATTTTCCTGTATCTATCTTAACTTCTTAACAAAAATTTAGTAAAAATATTCTCTCATTAGCTGTTGATAGATAGATTCATTATAGAATCTGAAACTAGCTATTCTAAATTTTACTTTTAAGGTATTATATTAGTAATTCTACAAAAAAGTCTTACAGAAACTATTAATCAGGAGGTTGACACGTTGTTCCTCGTTAGTTAGTAATATGCTACTCCTATAGATTAGATTGGGTAGATTTTAGTTGTTATGAGTTGCTGCATGCACTATAATAAAATTACATAAAGTTTCTTTAAACTACTTTTTTTTGCACTAGTACAAGTTTGATCAAGGAAACTTTTTACACAGTTAGCACTTAGCGTACGTGTTGTCTAACTGTATATGACCTTTCTCCTTTGGCAACACATTAATATTTCTTATATCATTAATTATGATTCAAGTTTTCTATTACATGATTTAATAACATAACAATAATTCAGTTCCAATAATTTACCGGTATTATGAATGTCAATATCACATAAACAATAAAGAATATTTCAAATTTTCGAGGACCTGTAGATATGATACACATAGGGTAAAATTAATTTATCCATAAGATCTTATTTTTCCATAACTATATATAAACTAACTTTATCCTAAACTTATCTTATAAAAATACTCTCTTTAACCCATTCAAATTAATATGAGATTAAAGAGTAAAAAAAAAAAAAAAATTCTCCTTTCTCTCTCTAAAACTCTAATTGTTTCAGCGCCACTAGAGCCTACTGATGCGGGTAAACCTTTCTATCTCTTTATAGATTTATCTCTCATTTTTATGTTTATTATATCTCTTTGTGAGATCAGTTTAGAGTTATTAACTTTTTTTCCGTTTATTGTAGAGAATGGAGACTTAGGGTTTACAATCTTAGAATGAATTCAAAAATAAATCACAAAAGTATTTTCTCAAACAACTACTTATGCCGTTATTAGGGAATCTATACAATTTATTGATTCTTAATAATTGTTTTAAGTTATTTTAAAATCGAAGATCTGTGATGTAACTAATTCTAAGTGTTTTGTAGTTTTTTGGAATTTTTGTGTTTTCATTCATATCCATGATATACCGTCTTTTGACTATTTCTTATTAATAAAATTTCTTATTCTTTCTTATAAAAAAAAAATAATTAATATGAGATTTGAATTTATTTGATGTAAAAAAAAGCCACTGTATAAGTAAAACCAACAATTAAAGACCTCGAATACTACAATAGATTTTCAATGTGGGCGTCATAATCACATTATTTCGGGTATCTATCATGGAAAGACTATTATAAATGCTGCTAACATGTATCAGCACTTTGATTATTCAAAACCTTACTATATCAACCGCCTCTTCTCTTTATTCTTCTCTCTAATAAACAAAAACCCTTCTTCAATCTCCCGTTTTTGGGTCTGCCATTAGTTTTTAAATAAAGTGATGTTTTTCCTTTTCCTTTTCCTATTTCTTTCTGTTTTTGTGTTTACATTAAGTCCCAATTATTTTCTCCATTGGAATTATCATTCTCCTTGTGAGATCTATCATTCTCCTCGTGAGGCTTACTTTTTCTCACTATCGGATTTATCTTTCTCCTTTGTGAGATTTGTTGGGCATGTTTGTTTTGTTTGTTGAGAATTAATTTGTTGAGGAAGATTATTGCGGGATTACAATAGATTTTTGTACTCTTCCAAGCATTTAAAATAATTGCATCAAAATCTACTTCAAAACTATGGAGATCGATAGAACACCTCGCGAAAAACTGTATGAAGAAGCGAGTGTATGAAAAAGGATGACTGTCATAGCATATATCTCTTATAGCGATATAGGTTTTGTCCAAAATTGATTTTAATTTACTTATTTGTTGTTACCAATTTCTATTGTAGATGAAACTTTTATTTAATGAATAATTATCCCTTGTTTTAAAAAAAACATGTATTAGCCTCTTACTAATTTTTTTAATTTCCTAAAATAGAATGATCTTATGTGTTTAGGACTTTAGGTGCAAATGTGCATTATTGTAGTTTGAATATTTCATTTTACATTCACCGTCTTTTGAAGCGATGAAGGGATCATCCAGGTGTCACATACAACAAACTCAATTTTGACATGATTATCTAAATGATCAGTGGGGTGAAAGTTCGGTTTTCGGTTTGGATAATGACCAACTCCAAATCCGAACCATTTTATTTTGGTTTTAAAATTTCACTCCGAATCCAAACCAAATTGTATTTCACTCCAAACCAAACCAAATCGAAAAAAATTCGGTTTTTAGTCCTTCGATCCAAATCAAACCGAATTTTTAATTCAATTTAGCTACAATAACAAATTACGTTTGGTTTGGTTTGGTTCGGAGTGTTTTAATTTAATTTAACTACAATAACAAATTACGTTTAAATAATGTCTGAAATTCCTAATAATTAAAAAAAGACAAATTCAAATTAAGTCTAAACAAAGTTTCAAAAAATAAAATAACAACTTTACAACAAAGTTAAGTTTCGGAGAGTTAATGAGACAAATGGGCCATTGGCCTAAATTAAAACAAGTCCTTTTAATAATTCGGTATGCGGTTTGGAGTTCGGTTTTCTTCTCTCCCATCGACTCCAAATCGAAAACCGAATTTTCAGATAATTTTACTCCAAACTGATGTGGCCCAAGGATTATTGGGCCTGATTTCTTCAAGTCAAGCCCAATCTTCAATAAAGGCTTAGCCATTGGGCTAGGTATAAAAATACGTATAATTGTATACTCATACAGTAGAAATACRTATAAAAATACCAATGGAATACAAAGGCTTTTCTTCAAAAGYCCAAAGCCCATTAAGGCTCAAAATGCTCAGATCGCGCCACTTGTCGCAATCTCGCCAACCCACAAATGTCTATAAATACCCCAACTTTTCCCAAAAGGGGTACA
>SNQN01010729.1:7414-21002 GCA_008642245.1 Bassia scoparia | reverse complement strand
ATACATACACCGAATGACACCTATTACACTATTAATTCTTCGAAAAACCTTGATAGACACATACAATACACATTGCATACATACATACATACACCATACAACAACTTTTAATTTTTGAGAAAAAATACATACATACACATACATATTTATTACCATACATAACATATACATACCACCTCATACATACAAACACATGCATACACTTAATTTCTGAAAAAAACATTCCAATATTTGTTTTCTTGTTTTTAAAAAACCCATATATTTAAAAGTAAAAGCTCACGAGAAGGTAAGGCACTGAAAAAGCTCACGACAGGGAGGGGGCCACGGGTCGGGTCAGCGCAGAGAGAAGTGGTGGCTTCTCCATGATAGGTTTGAACATAGAAATAATAAAGAAGCTAAGATAAACTCTAAAATGTTAAAAACCAGAAAAAATGGCAACCCTTTACCACTAGGAAATCGTCGGCGCGAAGGAGTGGCGAGAATCGTTGGTAGCGTCACGAGAAGTGGTCGCCGGGCGCGCGAAGTGGTCCCCAAGGAGGAGGGAAAGAAAGAGAAAGAGGAATAGAGGAAGGGATCAGAAAAAGAAGTGAAAGGAGGAGGAGAGTCGTTCCTCGCGTGGTAAACGAAGTTGTGCGAGGTCGCCTTAGAAGGGAGAAAAAAGCAAGAAGAGGGGTGAGGTTTCCGAGTGGAGCAAAGCGAGGAAGAAGTGACAAGAGTGGAGTCGGGAAAGAGAGAGATGAAGGCAAACGACTAAAGCGGATAAAAGAGGAGTGAAGTTTTTCGAAAATAAAAAACAGTACCATTGTCGTTAAACACTAGTCGGTAAAACGGACAATAAACTATCGACTCAGTTTTCTCTGTCGGTATAATCTGCTTGCAACGTTTATAACCCGATTTTTTCACGGCGTGCGTATTTATCTTTCCTTCGAAGCCATTAACTGACCAGCTTTAGCAGGTCCGGTTAATTATTTCTCAGTTCGTCCGGGTAAAACGGTCGCCCGAAACGTAATTTCTTGTTGTGTTAGATTAGTGAGATAAATTGAACATGAGAGAATGTTGTAGATTTTGAGTATAAACATTAATAAAAGTAAATTAATTCATACTGACTTATTGATCTGATTACACTAAACCGTTTTAAAAGCCTTGGAATTTCAGTAAGATGATATTGTATTGTCAAATGTTTTGGAATGTCAGAGACAACATCACGTATTTGTCATTGATAGTTATTCCCAATACAATTGGGTAAAAATGCATAGTGCATTATTAGCAACTCCAAAACCAGAATCATGAATACGCCAAGTTATGTAAATTCCACTTTTATTTATTGATGATTTTAATATTCTTTGAGATTAACTATTGGTATACACCCTAATAATTCTCCCTTTTCATGTGAACAATATTATTTGAAGATACGGAGAGTATTGATCATTGTCATCGCCACGTGTGAAAACCGTTTTGTCGTCATTTTCAGAATTTAGTAAGCGGAAAAATGACTAAACAAATAAAAACTTTTAAGGAAAACTAATCAAATAAATTTAAAATCGTACAACTTGGAACGCGTTTTCTGCCCCTCATCAGGACCGGGCGGAATAATTTTTGGTAAACCTAACAGAAACTTGAAAAACTTTTAATCCATTAAAAAATACTCTAAATTACATCCAACGGAGCATTATAACACGGTCTACAAGATATAACACTCGAAACGTACTCCTAATAACCAATGTTGCAATGCACTGTATGCCCACAACACCTGCACAATCCTATGAAAAGTCTGCTTCTCATATTTTCCAAATGAAAAAGGATCATCACAAGGTCCACAAGAGAACGGAAAATGTGGACGACACAAACAACACACAAAACACATGCACATCAGCAAAGCTGAGTACACTACAACTCGTACGAAATCAAGAAAACAAACGGAAAGCATCTCCCTAAAAACTGGACATAGCAGTTACAGACACCTGCTTAGAAACAAAGAAGAACCCAACGGTGGTGTAACAACTACATCAACAACATTTTATACAACTAAAGATGCCATAATAACTCAAATCTCAGTCACATAACATATACACTACACAAAACATGCTCCTATCCCAACATCATTCAATCCACTCTTTGTTTACATCAGATTAGTCACTGTAAGAATAGTTACATCGACTTCAATACATGCATGACTCAATATAGTTACTTACTCTTTGTTTGTATTTGAGCAACGGAGTATGTATGTATGTATGTATGTATGTATGTATGTATGTATGTATGTATGTATGTATGTATGTATGTATGTATGTATGTATGTATGTATGTATGTATATGTATGTATGAATGTATGTATGTATGCATGTACGTACGTACATACGTACGTATGTATGTATGTATTTAAGTTTTGAATATGAATAATGACGCAATTTAAAACTATTATAATGTTTGTTAAATAATGAATTCTTTTTGTGGGGGTGTATGTATGTGTTTGTATGTATATAGATGTGCAATTGAAATAGATATGCATCATTGACCTAGATACCCGTACAAGGCTTATTCATTAGGTGTAAGTCTTGAATAGTTCCCGTTTTGGGATTGGTCTTGAATYTATTTCACTCGCTACTTAGGATGTAAATGCGTGGCTTGTACTGTTTTCAATTCTAAATAAGATTTCGGCTTTTCATTTCCCTTAAAGTTCTCTGGATACATATGTGTTTTTGATATCGTGTACTTAGAGAACTATGAAGAGATGCTGCCGAAATTTCCTTAGAGTTGAAAACATGGCATGAATTTACCAATGAGGAGATACATTCATGAATGGTTAGGTTGGAATGATAAGGACCCAAAGACCCATCATTGGATACACAATTCACTTTGAAATCGTATAATGCCTTTTGGGTTATTATTGGAAATAATAAATTCGATCTTGATTTATCAATGATATGTTATCGACCTTTTATTCCCTTTAATTTATTGAATTTCATTATAATTGTTTGTTTTTGTTGGGCATTGAACTCGGGATCTATTCTTCTACCACCTTCAGAAGGAAATGAAAGGCACACAACTCATCTTGGTAAGTAATTTAAATATTAAAGTTTTAGATTATCTAGATACAKATTTTTTCCATGTTCATAATGACATATTAGTAAGACGTATTGTATATATGATGCACTTTTTATTTCCCACTAAGCGTGCTATGATATTGTTAATATGTAGAGTATGTATGTGAAACATATGGTCTTGATGCATAAGATTCAATATATTGGGCAAATCAAGAGGATTTATARGTATATGTMTASTGTATCAATTGGACATGTGTATAGCGATTTGTGTATATTTATGCTACTTTTATCAAGAAGTTTGATATGAATCTCCATTTTTAATTTTTGGTTAGGTAAGTTGAAGACGATCATAATTTAATTATGGAAAATACGCTGGCTTAATTTTAGACAAGTCAAAAGTTGGTGGTATTTTCTTAACATGGTTATATACATTTTTGTACATTGTTCATACCGTGTCAAGATTCATTTCTACAAAATTGATTCGGTTCATAGTGTAATTTAAAGCCTGAATTAAGTTGATGTATTTCCTTAGTGAGATATGATAAAAGAAGTAAGAACAAATAATGAATTTTTAAAATCAATTAAATTAAGGAAATCAATCAAGAGTATTGAGGAGCGTCAATAACGGAAATTTTGACAAATTGATGTATGATTGATTGTGTTTGTTTATAGCAATAAAGATATGTATACTTTTAATTTTGGAATTAAAATCAATGACAACTAATGATATCATTGACATTCCAATTTCTTGACAATCAATTTTATTCTGAGCATCTTTTCATCAATTGAATTTTGTCGAATTGAACTGAACTTATTGGTACTAAACTGATTACTGAACTGAACTTATTGGTACTGAAATGAACTATTTTTATTATGAAACATCAACGAATTTCTTAGGATTGAACTTATTTTTAGTGAACTAAACTTATATATTGCTACTGAAGTGAACAACTGAACTTATTACTATTGAACTGAACTTATTTTTCCTTAAATTATCTAAAGAAATTGACGAGAATAGTGTCTTAATCCGAGTTTTAATGCAGTAGTTATCAAATAGTATGAATTAATTTACTTTATAAACTAAACGAATCTACAAGACTCACATTCATTATCTTACTCCCTTTGTTCCACTAAATTCATGAGATAAGGAAAACTATTACTATTCATAATTGTGGAAATCTTCTAATTTTCTCGTTAATATTTAAGAGTCATTATAGTCAAGTGGATCTGTATCTACTTATCCATGAAGATGAAAAATTAGACCCTCTAAAAAAACATGATAATCTATTGTTTAAACCCTAAAAATAGCCGCCACAATTCAACTATGGATTATTTGTCAATAGAAAAGAAGAGATTCAATTGAGAAAATATTCTTCTATAAGGTTTGTTCAGGAAAAAATACTTTGGAGATACATGAGACTCTAGATTTTTAGGCTTAATAAATGAATTGAACATGAAAGATTTTTGTATTCACTTCGTTCTTTGTGTGACAGTGGATAATTATTTATTTTGTTATGAAAAAACACTCATAGACAACCGCCATTGATGACCACCACTTATGACCTCCATTGATGAGTTTCATAGTTTCAATCATAATAGAGTATTAGAACATTAGCAGACATAATATGATGTTGTTGACGTTGATTAAGTTAGGGTATAAGTGTAATTTATAATTTAATTTGTTAAAGTGTATAAGGGTAAATTACAATCTAATTATTTAAGGGTATAAAAGTAAATCTGCCAATATAAAGAAATACATTCAAGTATATATTAATATGAATTCGAATACATGTATATACAAATACATTTACAATAAATTCTCTCATGTATTTGGAAAATATGTATTTGAAAAAAATGCATATGTACATGTATGTGGTATATATACAAATACATATTAAAATACGGTTGACTTTCTATTATAGTCTTACTGACTGGCAAAATGATTTGCTGAGATTTATTTGTTACCATGACCTTCTTTTGAGAAGGCCACTGTAACATCCTAAATTTTCAGTTTTCAATTTTGATTATTTGTAGTCTATTTGGTGGTGCTTAGAGCTTGTTTGTTTGCTCGTTATTTCCTTGAAATTCAAAATTCCTAGAAGTAGGATAGTGACATGATATTGGTTTTACATTAATCATGAATATACGTGGGAGTTAAAATTCCAAGGAATTATTGATTCCCATGTACTACTGAAATTTTGCTCACCCACCTCCCAAGGTGAGTTAAAATTTACCTACAAATTACAATTATGCCTAAAAAGTTTACACATTGGCGACAAAATAAAGACCTTCCCTCTACTAGTCTATTGCAATTCACTCTTTTGGTTGCAGTGCACTTCTCTTTCTCTAGTGTATCTTGTCCTCTTCTTTAAGTTTCGATTTTCCATCATCATCACGTATAATTAACAAGGTTTCTCCTTTCTCTTTTTATTGTTTGTCATATGATGTCGTTTTTTTGTGATTTCATCTAAACTAAACTCTTAATTAGATTCAACATACACTCACAAAAATAGATCATTATTCTGATTGATAAAAAATTAGAGATAATATTTA
Organism: Bassia scoparia; assembly: GCA_008642245.1. Lineage (NCBI taxonomy): Eukaryota > Viridiplantae > Streptophyta > Magnoliopsida > Caryophyllales > Amaranthaceae > Bassia > Bassia scoparia. The sequence goes on along the minus strand of SNQN01010729.1, from coordinate 15,405 downwards.
GAATTATTATTATTTGTGTATTATTTTGTGACATTCTTAATTTGGAAAATTGTAAAGATTACAATACTTAATTTTTGGAATTCATAAAATTTAAATTCTTACTTGAACGTCTATCTAATGGAATATCTACATGCTGATAACAATTAATAGCGTGCAATATGTACTTTCATTTTCATGATAAAATCTACTATCAATTGGAATTATGTTTCGCTTAAGTATTATTTTTGTGTTTGTTTGATGGTCATTTTTTTATGAATCTAAGGCGTGAATATGTTGTTACTATTTTCCTGATTGAATTTGATTGTGAATCAAACTACAGTGGTAGATGAATATGAATTTAGTCTATTGAATGTTTTAATCTCGTTATTAAGACTAAATGTGAGTATTTGAGTAATGTTGATTCCCTGGTATAAGTTTTGAATGATGACAACATAATTAATGAACTATCTTATTGCATATATGTTATGTTTGTATGCAAAGGTTTTAAATACAAAGTCAAAAGAATAAGACGAAACTTGTGAAGCAAAGTCTTGAGATTGCATGAACACGAGATAAAATTGTAATAGCTTTAGGTCTCAATGCAAATATAATATATAAGGTAATACACTATAAAGGTTTAAACCATGATTGAGACTTAGTTATAATGACAAGAGATTCGATACTTGACATACACACATTAAAGTAAACACTAGCTGATGGCAACCAGTTTGGGTACAGATTTGGATCAGTCTACTAGTGTTTACTTCATGCACCCTTAATATAGGAAACATTTTTCCGCGCAAATTGTTTTAAAAACAAAAAAACGGGTGCATGGTATGTTTATTTAACAATCTTTTATTATGGCAAGATTATGGAATATATTATGCTGAAATTATTTGTGATCAAATAATATCAGAAGAATGTATTTTTTGTGTTATATTTACCATAACAAAGGAAAATATATTCACATAATATATTTCCATGATCTTGTCAAAGGCTTATTTAAAGAAATCCTTACACATACGGACATTGTTCTTCTTGCGTACAATTTGCAAACCCTAAGCAAGATCATTCATTCTCTCTCGTGGTTAAACCTAGCAAAAACCCTAAATATCACTTTGAGCATAATTTACTCTATTTTACTAGTAGAAAAAAGTATAAATACTACAAGAGAAATGTTGCGGTTGTTAGAAAACCACATCTTTAAAGCTTAAATGTTGCAGTTTATGAATAAAACTGCAGCTTTTAACTCTCACACCCGTATATTTAGAAACTCAATAAATAAATAAACTCTCACATAATCCTTCTCACCCGTATTCCTTTCCCACGAAACCCTGCTCTCACTTGTATTCTCTCTCCTCAAAACCCCAATTCTCCTTCACAATTTCTTCCTCCTCTCTACAAAATCCCTAGCTAATCTAACCACCATTAATCCTCTTTTTCTRTATATTCGACATCAATTGTTGCGACTTCTTCTACCATTGACACAATAGCGGCTTCTTTTCGTACCCAATCACCGATTCAAGGTTTGATAGTATGATTTTTCCATTTTGAGTTCGAGTTTTATTTTGTTTTCTTTTATTTTTTTGGTTAATTGTGTTTTGATTTGACATTAATTTCGATTTGATTGTTGGGTTAATTTGGTACTATAGAAACCTACATTTGTCCCAAGGCGACCATTGATAAGACACCCCTTGCAATAGACACAAGCCAAATCGAGAGAGCCAAGGCCCTGATAGACCCTAATAAGAGCAACAATAAGCACTTTTTCTTACACTATGCACCCTCCAAAAATGAGTTTTAATTTCCAAATAATATTAACTTATTTTGAGACCTTTTCATAGAAATTTTTCGGAATTTTTCTATTTATTATTAGCAATTTTTGGAATTTTCAACAATTTAATTATTTTTGAAACAATTAATTAAATTATCAAAGAAGTTCCATAACTACAAAATTTTAACACAAAATACTACATTTCACAAAAAAAAATTGTATATTTTTTCCATAATTTTCGTCATGAGAAAAATAACTACAAATTTCCAAAAAAAAAAAAATGCACAATAAAGCAAAACAGAATATCTCGAGACTCCAAGAGCTTATAGAATATTTCGAGTCGGGATTTGACCCCAAAATCTGCTAAAAATACCAAAGATCATATATCAATTTGCTGAATTGTATAAAATCAATCCAAATATTTTATATGATTTCATTTCATATGCACCAAACAAAATAGGTAAGGAAATCACGCGAAATAAGGAAAAATAGTTGGGCGCAATTACGCCCACCCGTTTTTCCCCTTACATGACTCTTGCCTATAAATACACATCACCAGTTGAGTTTTTTCYAAGGTTAGAAAGCTTCAGCACTCTATAGGCTTCTTACACTCGTCTTTCTTTCTTTCTTTCTTTCTTTCTTTCTTTCTTTCTTTCTTTCTTTCTTTCTCTCATCCTCTCCTCTAAAACACTTTCAAACACTCAACTACAATAAAACACATTCAAACACAAGTTTGTAGTAAATGTTTATCAAGTTTGACAAGTTCTTAAGTGTCCGAAACTCCGTCCTTTTTATACGGCATCGTGTGCAGAGAAGTTTGAGCCAAAGTCTCATTTCTAATCCCCTTCTGCATGCTAGTTTTAGATTTTCGAATTTCTATATCAATTTTTAGAATTTGAATTAACAACTATCGATGTACAATTAAAGCAATTAGCAAAACCTTATTTTCTTACGACTGCCTGCATCCTTTCACAAAATATCATGCCTAATAAGACTGGCTAAATTTCATTCTCTCAAGCCTAATAGATAACTATGGAGAACCAACATTAGGCTCCTGAAATAGGAATTAACACACATTTCACAACAGAATTAGTCCAATAGCATGTATTATGTTAAAAACCGCCTACTAATTTCATGCTTAGGGTAACATGGAAATATGTTATCTTGTCCTTTTGACAAATGGACTTGCAACGACTGAGTAGAGGCCGCTAGATACGCCGGGGGGGGGGGGATTATGTGCACTACTTTTTCTACCCTTCCCCTAGTCTATGACCTTTATTGCACGAACCAGACTATGGTCCTTTCACCCATCTGTATGAATTATATGTCAATGACTTAAATCGGTTCTAAACTCCCCCAAAGTAGATTACCGACTCGATTAACTACTCGTTTTTTAGTGTAATACAAACATTACAGGAAATTACACACTTATGCAAAGTAAGAATCAATTTATACAGAACCAAATCTTATCACCAAGTGGCCTTGTACCCCCCAGCAAAGACGGACCATCCAGCCTTGTAATCACCCGATCGCCCCCGCTAAAAGCATATTTGGCAAACTTCACTTTGATGTACTATTGACGAACGCTTTATCTTTATCAAATTTATGTGGACAACTCGAAACGTCACGAATATCCAACTCGTCTAAAGACAAACAATAGTTGCATCCTACATGCGATCACATCGTGGATACGTAAACCTTTTGAGTAAAAACACATCTACGTATAAGATGGCCTCCAAACACTGTGACAAGGTATATCGGTGCTCGCTAAATTTGCGCTTGTGCTTACGGTCCTATTCTAACCAACTCTATAAGCTTACTATTTGTCTTCAACCTAATGACGTAGACGATCCACTATACGCGTAAAAGTTTAGACCTCCTTTACATCACAACGGACCGATGAAGTCTTAGACGATGCATCGACATTTAGGCACAATATATAATGTTATGGCTCAGAATTATAATGTGACACTATATCTAGTATTTAATCGAGATAATCTGCTTTTATATAGTGACTGTAGACACCTGAAAATGTGTCTCCCCAAATGACGGTATCCGTGATAATAACATACCGTCCGCGTTGTTTCGATCTAGAACATCGATCTTTGAACTCACCGAAAGTGGAAATACTGAGGTCGTACTCGAATATTGATTGAGCAAAAGTCCACATTACAAGTCAAAACATATTTTCCTCGTTTTTCTTGATAAAATACAAAAGGTTTCCATAGATTTCAAAGTTTTCAAACAGAATTACAATGAGCCGATTTCTCGTGCTTTTATTTTTCATCATGTGCGTCACATTTACTTAATCCGGCAAATTTTTATAAATATATTTTCTTGATTTTCTCATTGATTTCTATGAATTATTTGCACGTTAAAAATACTCAGAATACGCAGAAAATAATTAATAGAAAAAATAATCGAAATGCAAAATCCTGACACCTCTAGAACATCTAGAAATCCTTGCTTGAGAGCAAGAGGGTCTAGGTGCGTCTAAAATCTAAGAGAAAATTTATTCCACAATAAGAATACAATATCGAAAGAGAAATACAATTAAATCATATACGAGGTTTTGGAAAAAATATGCAAAATCATCACAGGTCTTATATACGCGAAATGGCAGTTCAATATACGCTCTAATGAGCTAATACCTCCTTTGTTCAGCATATATACGACCAAACCCCTAACAGTTACGATTCTTGCCAAAAAAAATTATACACTTTGAGAAGGATAACGCTAGGCATGAGCTATACGTCTACTCACCTCTGCTATATACGCTCATCCCAGCGAATATATACGCCAGTCTTCTATGACCCGTTTATACTGTTATGCCCTTTTCGTCTAAAACTCCCTGCCTGCTCAGTCGAGACACACATGACATAGCCACATCACGACTCAGAGACCATTCACTATTTTACAAACTCATAATCATCAATCAACAACACAACACAAAACACTTCTCTCAAACACTCCACAAACACATTCGATATTCAATTCGAAAAGATCTTTATCATTCTCAATCATTCATACATCAACAACGAAACACAGTTAAATCATTAAGTTACAGCACTCACCAAAAAACCTCTCATTTCACTGCTTCTTTATTTTTATTATCAACTTTAGATCAACATTAACTATTATTTTGAGTTTTATATCCAATTAAATACGACAAAACCTACACTTAGTTAATGTTTACTTATCCGAAATATGTAGGTTATATTCTATCATTTTCCTATCATGGGCTTTTCATGTTTAGTTTATCATTATACAATTATTGCAATTACACTCCATCTCTAACTGTTAGCTTCAGAATGCATGCACTTAGATCAAATGGCATCTGTAGTTATATTAGATCTGATCTAAAGATATGAATATAAGGAGACACAAGGACGCAACTATACATATAATTATCGCTTACTAACTTGTTTATTCATGTCTCTTATTACGCCTATAATATCAATCACACTGTATTATTTTGCTACACACAAAGACCGGAATTTAATCGTTTGTACATAAAGCAATTCATGGCGACACCACGTTCTAGCACCTAATTACACATTGACAACAATCAAGTGACCGCCTCTATCATTTGTAGCAATCTTGGTCTTTATAAACTTCAGCAACCCAACTTAAGATCAATGCACTTTCAAAGTCAAATCAATAGCTCTTTAATTTCAATATGATTAACATATTAGAACCACAATTGAACCGAGTACGAGGCCGCACATGCGGACGAATGGGTTACAGATCTATTCACCATGTCCCGAACCACGACGGTACTTGATGGAACGTGGGCCATAATTCACCAATGTTTCCGTTCGAATAAACCTTTATAGCACGTGCGATCCCCTCAATTCGACGACACACCCCAACGCATTCACATGCGGATTCCATGGCTCAACTCCATGACACTGAAGCTGAGGTCTACGCCCCTTGCCTAAGGCGGGGCGGAGCCCTACAGTGACCCTTATCATTTATCACTATATTGATATACAGTGAATAATAGATTACTATATAGACTAAAAGGTTCACTATATGCTTCATTCACAATAAATTTATTGTTGGAACTTTTGTGAATTTAGAACTTTTGTTAATTTAGAAGTTAATTTTTAGCGTAATATATAACCCCTTTTTAATCATATCACTTCCCAATTGTAGATTATGGGAATTAGTCTGTCTTTATGAACTTTGTTGAATACAATCCTTCAAAAGCTCCAACTTTCAAAAGCGAAGTATTTGAGGAGTAAGGATACAAACACAACCTATTTCAAGTTTAGTCTTGAGATCGTCCCCCCTACTGCGGGACTCATTCAGTTTTGAAGAACTTCATTTCCAACATCCATATGAAACACAACAAACAGCTTGCAAGCGAGTTACTGAGTTTTTAAGGACATTATACATGTTTAAACTTGTGGATGTGAATTATGAGAATATGTTGTACACTAATGATGTGCCTCGTAGGGCGTTAGATCGAATAAAAGAGCCTAGCACTGAATATTAGTTTAGTTTTTGCCTAATACTACTTGTGTATATATAATAAGGTTGAAAGCAATATATATTTTATGGAGTATTGATTGGTTTGCAATGGCATTCTTTTTTAAGTTATGTTACAAAATAAGTTTTGTCTAGAGTCACTCATTAAGGATGAGATGCCATTCATGAAGCGATTCTCATTTATTGCACACATCAAATAATTCATATGTATCGAGACACATTCTTAGATTTTTTTATGGAAAGGTAACTACTTGGTAATTTAGTGTTCAATCATTATTTATTATTCTTTACTTTGATTAGTGTGCTTTGGTATTTTTGTTTAGCAAAATGGTTGAAATACTAGCATATTTGAAGTAATTAATCATTCAACAACCAACCGAATCCTAAAAAAATGACATAGTTCTTGGTTTGAAGTTATTGGCTTGTATATTTCATGCATAGTTACTTAAGATTTTTATCCCTATGTAATAAAGAGTAACAAACCCCGAGTAAGTGAGTAATGTTGGGAATATAACCTAGTTATAGTCCGTTAGAAAGAGTTTTCAATCAAAAAATAATTAATATTAAACACGACTATTCATTGAATTGAATTACTATATATGTTGTTTTAAAATTATTCTTATGACACATATAGCTTTAACTCGGGTCAGGTTGGATTGTACGATTTTCATCATACAAGTAATTAATTAAAATCCAACCTAAACTGAGTTAGAGCTCACCTTTGCATGTTGCTTGGTATGCACAACAACACTACCTTATTTTTTTCCTGACACTATTTAACATTGTTTTGGGTACTTAGATGCATAATTTTCATTTTGTTTAAACATTTCACACTAAACGAGATTAGTTGACATTGACTCTGCACTAAGTGTTAGAGGGAATTGCTTCTAAGGTAGTGGCCTCCAAACCACAATGCAACAATTGGTAAATTCGTTCTAACTATTTTATTACTAATTGTTCTTGATTTGTATTATTGATATACAATAAGATATTATTTTTTACACACAATAATTGGATACGAGACTTAATTTTTTTAAGTCCGAGTTCATATATGTATCTATATATCTATATAATAACTATTCTTTAAAATACAAAGACCATTTTTACAATTTGCCACATACATTACACCCTTCCTTTGTTGCCGTCAAAGTAAAAAAAATGAATTATATATGTATACATAAGGGCATCAATAAGAAGGGATTTGTCATGTGTTTTGTTTAACAGGTATAATCCCACCTTTGGCGGGTCTTCCAAAAATAAACCCACATTTGGATTATTTCAAAATAATCCGACCTTTTAGGTGGATCTTCCAAAATTGTACCCGATTACCTGCAACCTGTACAACAGGTTAAAATTACATTTAATTTTATTGTTTTCCTTTTTTTTTTTAACTCAAAACTCATAATCTCTCATTCTCTCATCTTTCTCAATCTCACTCTGCCTCCTCTCTTTCTCTCTCTCCTCCTCTCTTTACCTCTCTCTCCTCTGACTGCTAGGTTGTGCGGCGGGCGTGGTCGTGGCTGGGTCAGGTGTGTGCTAGTGGGTTTTGCGGCGGGTGTGGTCATGGGTGGGTCGTTGGTGGTTGTTGTTGTGGTTTCGCGGCGGTGGGCGTGGTCTTGGGTGGGTCGTTGCTGGGGTTTCGCGGCGGTGGGCGTGGTCTATAGTGGTTGAGGTGATGAGGGGTTGTGAGTGTGTAGCTATGGGATGGTGGCGGTGAGGGGTGGTGGCCGTGTGGCTGTGGCCA
>SNQN01010728.1:839-13864 GCA_008642245.1 Bassia scoparia | reverse complement strand
TTATTGATTATTATTATCATAAACACCAAAAAGTGGTAAGCTAATAATAATAATAATAATAATAATAATAATAATAATAATAATAATAGTAATAATAATAATAATAATAATAATAATAATAATAATAATAATAATAATATACTATCTTGCCCCCCTTGTGGCGACTTTAGGACAAAGCAATGTAAAAGCGTTTACTTGTCAAACATGGTGTTTAGCTAGCTTACGCTTATTAGCTTCATGGCAAAAAAATGAGTCTGTTAGCTCACGACATAGCAATTTCATAGTTTTGGACAAAGTAGCCACAAAGATCAATTGACATGCATGATGCAAAATCACATATTATATAATAACGATTATTAATCTATTTAGTCATTTATATGCGACGTTGTATAACAATTTAGAAACAAATGAATTTAGCAACCAAACAACGTGGGAGTTACTTATCGATTTAGTTAGCCGTTGGGTTTTTGCTTTGATCTGTTGACACCAAGTGCCTTGACCTGTTAAAACTTGATCCAGCTTACTATTTTCATCTCAATTTGTCCGGAGTATTTTTGTACTGCACTCTTCGTTAGTTTGCGGAGAAACGATAATAATAATAACAGCTTATGCATTAACCATTATAATAAGTTTATGGAGATACCAATGAATACAAGTGTAGCTATGCAGGTATTATCGTATTATAAGACTGAAAAGTTGTACTTTGTCATTGAACTTTAACCCATATATGCAATATAAAACTAGCAAGCGTTTAGAATTAACAGCTAAAAGATGCACATACGGACATGCGAGAGTATAAGACCTGTCTGATGTTCTTTTTAGCATGCGAATGAACTTGGGACCTGACAAATCAAGGTTATCTTCCTTTTTTGTAGCTACAAAATGCAAATTCTTTCTTGCCTGTGATGGCGTTAGTTCAATCTCAAAAGAGAGGATTGCATGTGTTGCGTAAGATATCAATGTTGTTACATATATATACTTGCATTATTTGCCCAGAAGAATAAACAGGAGTATGTGAATAGCTAAATAGGTCTGATCGATTGTGGTCACTGTCAATTGCGAGGAAATTAAACTAAGCATAGGATAATATACAATGTACCCTGATTATGGTTATGACAGAGAATAATTATGAAACAATAGGTATGTCATAGTGGCAAGTGCAATGTAGAGCTTTGCTACTTAGTATATATGCTCCTAATTGTGATCATAACTACTATTATTTGAAGTTGAATATGACTCATTATTGTAAATCTGGTGAACTAATATTACCTTCTCGGGGACGCTTCTCTTTGAGGTAACATATTATCGCTGCTTACCTGTCATTATTTGAAGTATAACTCTTCGTAAACTTGGTAAACTAGTGTTACCTTCTAATGGTGTTTCCCTTTGAGATCTTTATTGCTTCTTTGAAACAAGAAATATTATCACTACTTACATAGAGCCGCCACATGGTAGTGATCCTTCTAGTAAGGGGAAAGAAATAGTCAAAATATGAGACATGCAGATAAAGAGCTTTGGTTGCTATTAATCAGAAAAAGTGATCAGAATAGTTTCTGAAATAACCAAAACATGTACTGCGTAGTAAGTGCTGGGGGATTTCAAACAATTGGCTAGAATAGTTACTAGCAATAGACATTAAGCTTTGACTATTTAATTTACTGTTTAACAAGGAGAGTCGGGCTTTAATTGTATGTTAAGCATAAAGTATGACGACGACTTCCATTATCATATCTACTATATTTTACTCCTTTTTCGGGTTAAACCTATACTCCCAAATACCACAGTATTGCTGATCTGAGGTGACTTAAAACATGAACAAATAAATACATGAATTAGAATCCACTTATCTCTTTTAGTGTTTCTTTTCCACGAGACGCTTAAGGGCAGACCGGTGGTGGTTTCGAACTTCGTTCTTCTTTTTCAGCGAAAAATCAAGTTGTAGGCCCCACAGTGGGCGCCAAAATGTTTATGCCAAAATTTGCAATTAAGCATAACTAGGTAGATCGAAACCTGCAACTAGATTAATCAATGAAATATGCGATAATAAAATAAGACAGACAAATAAAAGTGACTTTGGCCTTAATTTTTCTAGTTGTGGATTAATATTTAAGAATTTTTTAAGTTAAACACGCAACTAAGCAAAACGAATTGTTCGACATACATCCTCTAGTTTCTCACGTACACAATGTCGACATATTGCGCGTAAATGATTTCTAACAAAAATAAAATCGATGAATTTTTACAAAAAGGGCAAGAAAATCACACAAATCAGGCAAACAAAATTGGGCGCAATTACGCCCAAGTTTACTTGCCTTTTTTGCGACATTGACTATAAATAGGCACCCCGTACGGCTCATTTGCAACTCTTGGACAATTTTTCTCTCCCTCAAACACTCTTACTACGCATACTTTGTAGTAACCCGTATTTTTAAAATGTATTTTCAAAGTATTTTTAAAGTTATTTTAATACAAAAGGGTATTTTGGTAAATTTACACAAGTGTTGCAATTTTTGAGCTAAAAATATTTGAATTTTGGTGGCAAAAACTATTTACAAAATAAAATGAGTGTTTTATAAAAAGGATTTCTTAAATTAAAGGTTGTAATTTATTAATTGGAAAAAGGAAATAAAAATAATAAATTAAATAAATAACTTCGGACAAAAAAAATATATATTTTTGGGTTGTGTGATGAGTCACACGGCCAAATAAGGAAAAAAAAGAGGGAAAGATATTTTGTTAGTTCATCTTCCAAGTTTCCTAAATTCCTATGAGCTTGTTTTCTAAGTAAATGATTTTCCGTCTTTCCTAAATATTTTCATGACATCTTCTTAAATATTATTCTCCACTTCCTACACAATATTTTTTGTCCTAAAATCCACCCCAACCATACACTATAAATACCCTTCAATTCATTTGTTAAACCATCACAATTTTTCTTACAAACACAATTCTCTTTTCTCTCTTCTCTCTCTCTCTCTCTCTCTCTCCTTCACTAGGCCCTCCCCTTTTCCGAGCACCACCGAGTGGCAACCACAACTCGACCCACCTCTCTCGTCGGCCTCCCCTTGCCGGCGCAGCCACCGACGCACCACCACCACCACTTGGCTTCCTCTTCTTCCTCTTGTTCAATTTTCCTCTTTTTCTTTCTCTTTATTTTTAATTAATTCAACACGCTTATAAAATAATTAATCACATGTTTTACACATATTAAAAAATCTGAAAATTATTTATTTAATATTTCTTTGAGCATAGATAATTAATCATATGAGTTTTAACATTGTWTTTATTATTCTTTTGAGTTTTGAGTTTTTAATCACAAGGGTTTGATAAATTATAAAAATCAGAATTTTATTTGTAAATGTGAGTTTTGATATTAAAAATGAGTCATGCACATATAGAAGAATCACTCTATGATTTTTGTGAAGTTTAGGGTTTTGTATTGGTTAGAGTAATATTATATTGTAGGAGGAATTAGCTTGTAGAAACAAGTGATAATTTTTTATTGAAGTTTGGAATAAGTGTTTCAAGGTACGTTAATATTTTCAAATATTGTTTTAACATGTTTTAATGTTTTATGAGTATGATTTAATTGTATGATAGAATATTTTGTATGCGAAAAATTGAATTGTTTGTAAAAAGTGTTATGACTTGTGAAAATTAATGGTTTCATGATTTATTTATTTGATTGAAAATAATATTTTAATGAAAGGAATTTTTGAAAACAAGTAGCATTGGATTTATTGGAAAATAGATTATTGAAAAACTATATTTCATTGAAAATTATATTTTTGAAGGATCTTATTTTATATAAAAATATACTTTATGGAAATATGTATTTTACAAGGATTTTGGGAATATTGGATAGAGCTTTCATGCTCAATATTATTTCTATTATTATATTATATGAAATCCAACTATGCGGAATTGGGTTGGTGGACTATGACCTTTGGAAGGTTTAGTCTTTTCTTCATGTATACACTACAGAAGGGAGTCACTAGCTTGAGGGGTGTGCACACGTGGATATTGGATTGGAAGGTTTTGATTATTTGTTCTATTATATTTCGGAAAGTAAATCTTATTATATTTATTATTATATTTTATATGACTTGAAATTAGGAAAGTGGAATATGGAAAATTTGTTTTTGGAAAATTCTTTTTTTTTTTTGGAAAGATTTTATATTGGAAAATATTTTATTTTTTGATGAAAGTTTCCTAATTGGTGAGATATGGAATATTTAATATTATAGAAAGTACTTTTCTAGGACATATAAATTGTACTTAGCWTATTTTGCTAACTCGTACTTTATTGTTTTGGTGTTTCACTCTATTTACCTATATTTATATGCAGGAATAAAAGCTCAACATGTGTACGGGAACAATGAGTTTTAGTTTATTTTTGTATTTTGGAGACYATTTAATATTTTGGTTATTTTTAATAAAAGAAAAAGATTTACCGTTGTAATATTTTGGTAAATGTTTTGGAAGCCTCATYTAATCACGTGGCGGTAATACGTTTAAGTCTATCTCTATGGTATTTTGTATGTATTTCCATAGAGGGAGARTTGGGGTGTTACAAAGTGGTATCATTTTAAAAGCTTAGGTAATAAAACAATCTTAAAATAATGAAATCAGTGGGTAGACATAGGATGGGCATATAGGATAYKGTTTCGCATATTTGGAAAACAGAATATTATTTTCAATAAAAAATAATTTTCTTATTTGAGGAAAGATGACTAACATTGAAAATTGAATATATTGCGATTTAGCTAAGGAATGGATTTGATATTGAAGTTAGRCAATGGTGCTACGCCTCTCCTACCTGGGATCCCAATGATTTGATCTTCATTTGTTATAATCTAGTACTCAGTTACAAAGTAAATTTTATACAAAAACAAAGGAAAAGTTTTGAAAATGAATTTCGATTTTCGAAATCTAATGTGCATTAGTTATTAAGTGCTTTGGGCTTTAAGGTCCGAATATTTTTTAAGTGTGATACATAAGATTGAAATGCTGGCCCATGTGGCAATATTGAATATGATTTTATGGTGTGATTGATTGTTTTATTTAACGAAAGCATATGTTTGTTCAAATGTTTAATTTCGTACGTGCAAACCATATTGTGGAAAGTTAAGTGAAGACTCCTCTTGAGGCTGTGGAAGATTTTTGGAAAACATGTTTATGTTAGCTAAGATATGGGTGAACCGTTATAACCTAGTATTTCAACAAGYACCTTGGATTATTTTACTTTGTGTGGCCCATTTGCCAGAAATCCCTAAGTTTGCCCCATTGATTTCTAAGTACCGAGATGTCCTTCTTGAACACAATACTTACAATTGTGAGGCACATTGCCATGAGGGAATACATTTGGCAACCTTACAAAGCTTTAAGACTTACCACCATTAAACTTTGGGCAAGTCAAAGAAAATATGAAAGTATATATCTAAATTCTTATGGAAGAAGGGAGTGATGAATTTGAGTTAGAAGGTTCAACCATGTCCACAACAAGACTAAGTCCCCAAAATACCACGTTTCTTCTCGTGGAATACAAAACCCTTATTATTCTCCTTCACCACCTTCTATGAGTGAGGAAGAAATTGACTTCTATTGTTGTGAACTTGATGATGCTATTGACTATCACACCTATGATCTGGATGAAGAGGATTTCAAAGACTACTAGAGTTACATGATCCAAATTTATTTTGCTTAAGGAAGAGTGTTAGAATGCAATTTGATGTAATAAATGTCATCTTGTTGACAATAGTTATGATTTGATGTAATAGTTAAAGTTTTTATTATGAGAATCTATGTAGAATCATGTTTTATGAACAAAAGTGTCATTTTCCTTATGTTTGTGCAATTGGTGTAAGATTTGAAATTTTCTTATTTAGTTCAAGTACTTTTGTATTATTCAAGAATGGATTTAGACATAGCCCCAAAAGGAAATAAGGATCCAGTCCAAARTGCTWTTAGAAAATTGACTAAAAATTTYAGTAAGGCAATTACTAACAAGCCTAGTGAAGTGGAAAACTTTTGTGAAGTCTTTAAGAGGTTAGCCGCGGCTAAGCCAACCAATTACCTTAGTAAAGAAGACCTAGCTAGCTAGCCTTGAGAATTGGCTTAGAGAGTTCGATAAGATTTTCGATGCCATAGGATGTCCTGAAAACCTTAAGATAAGCAATGCTACTTACTATCTAAGGGAAGAAGCAGACTTATGGTAGKGTCAAAAGAAGGATGAATTGTTGAGTAACCCAGCCCATTWGAGGAAGCAAAAGTGTATGAAGTATACCAACCTTAGAATGAGGAATATGACAATTGCAGAGTATTATGCCAATTTTCTTGAACTATTGAGGCTTGCACCCGAAGTAGTACCCAKCGAAGCCTTAAAGGCGCAAAGWTTTGAGCAAGGATTAACCTTAAKCCTTCAATGAAAATCAGGAGGAMCTACTTTCAGGACTTTAGACGAAGTCTATGGAAGGGCGGCACATTTGTATGAGATCAAAAGAAGAGAGCTAGGAAATTCGAGTGATAAGAGGATAAGCCGTAAGCCTTTTCAGGGAGGAGAAAAGAAGCCTAGGACAATGGGGAATTTCAATGACATAAGGGATAATAGAGGCGATTTTGGGAAAGGAAATGGGTTTCAACCCAACAATGCTAAAGGAAATGGGAGTCGGAAGGGTGGAGAAAATAAAGTCAGGAACTTCATTCTTTTGTAAGAGGTGCAACGGGAATCACCTTGGAAAGGATTGCGCTAGAAATCTAGTGTCGTGTACGTATTGTCACAGGTTGGGACATCGTGAGTTCGAGTGTTATAAGAAGAAGGATGACATTAGTGTAGGAAAAGTGAAATATCCTAGTAACCCAACCAAGACCCCCAACACCAGTGGACCAACCCCTAAAATCGGATTTAGTGGAAGTGTCAGCAATGCTCCCAAGGGCTGTGCATTCGTAATCAACAGCCGTGAGGGTGAAGTTTCTAAAGATGTGGTAATTGGCACTTTCTTTATATGTTCTCATTATGTGACTTTCTTGCTTGATTCGGGCACGTCCCACTCTTTTATTTCTAGTAAAGTGGTAGAAAGTCTTAAATTAGAAAGTCTAGAGTTAATTAGTTTCTTAAMATGTCTCTATTCCGTCAGGGGAAGTGAGGAATTGTTGTAAGTTGTTGAAGGGTYTACCTCTTACCATTTCGGGAATAGATTGGTTGGGAAAGTACRAAGCCCAGATAGATTGTTCGGCATAGAAAGTTACCTTATATAGCCCTACGAAAGTGAGGGTGACCTATAAGAGAGAGGGCAAGAGTTCAGGAATTCGGWTTGTTTCCGCCATACAACTTCAGAAGTTCCTTAAGAAAATGGATCCATTATACATGTGCAGTGTCTGAGAGTTAAGGGATGAGGAAGACGAGGGTAACATAGGTATTCCCATTGTAAAGGAATTTCTAGATGTGTTCCCAAAAGAAATACACGGAATAATGCCACCGGTAAGGGACATAGAATTTACGATTGACCTAGTACCCGAAACCGGACAAATTTCAAAGGCCCCGTATATGATGGCCCCCGCATAAATGAAAGAGTTAAAAACTCAACTAGATGAGTTGTTGGAGAAAGAATACATACGACCTAGTTCGTCACCGTGGGGAGCTTAAGTATTGTTTGTTAAGAACAAGGATGGTATAGATTACCGAGAATTTAACAATGTGACGATAAAGAATAAGTACCGGTTAACCAGAATTAATGACCTATTCGACCAACTTAAGGGAGCCGGAGTATTTTCGAAGATTGATTTGAGGTCTGGATACCAACAATTGAGGATTGCAGACGAAGACATACCCAAGAGTGCCTTTAGAACACGTTATGGACATTATGAGTTCGCCGTTATGCCGTTTGGGTTGACCAATGCCCCAGCTGTATTTATAGCCTTGATGCACAGATAATTTGGTCATACTTGGACAAGTTTTTGGTTATGTTTATCGATGATATATTGGTATATTCAAAGCATAAAAAGGATCACAAGGATCATTTGAGGAAAGTTTTGACGTTATTAATGGAGCACCAGGTTTACTCTAAGATATCGAAGTGTGAGTTTTGGTTGGAGAAAGTCTCCTTTCTAGGACATGTGATAACCAAAGAGGGAGTTTCATTGGAGCCACTAAGATCAAAGCCGTAAGTGAATGGCGAGGCCAAAAGGAGTAACAGAAGTGAGAAGTTTCTTGGGATTAGCGGGCTAGTATAGAGGTTTGTGTAAGATTTTTCATGGATTTCTAGGCAATGACTAAATTGATGAAAAAGAGTGCGAGGAAGCCTTCAAAACCTTGAAAGAAAGTTTGACGACGACACTCGTACTAGCCTTGCTTACAGGCTTGTCGCATACCTATCAAAAATAACCTACTAAAACTAACTAATGTAGCTAGTGGTAACAGGAGTCGAATCCAGAAGGAATCAACAATTTAATTATTAATTAATTAAAAGCATCTAGATTAGTCAAAGAGCCTTTGTTTGAGTTATTTTAAGTTACAAATAATTAAAGCAATAATTAAATATGAATAAACTAAAGTCTAGGGCTATGGTTCCTACAACAACAAATCAACAATAATTGGTATCAACAATTCACAATAAGGCACAATCGAATAGGATCAAATTCTCTCGAATTGAATGAACCATAGAACTACTCCTAACCGTATCTCCGACCTAGATAGTCTCGTCTTCTACCTATTGACGTAGATCTTCTTAATTAAATTCAAACTATCTAACTCTGACTAATCGAATTGCGCAATTCAGTCGGCACTACCTAATTGATAACATGAAGAACACTTAAATAGAATTCGATAAATTGCCAAAATATGAATTGAATCAAACCCAAAACATGCTATTATATTGTTATAAAACCCCAATTGCCCTAGAAAAGAAACTACTCAAGCATAATTAAATTCAATAAAACAATAGCAATAATAAACCTAGAATCATCATGGAAATCTAATGAAAATAATAATAACAATATCACTACAAAATTTAAGAAGAAACTAATGAAAAAACTTAATGTTTCAATTGATGGAAGAAAAAAAAACTAGGTTTGTAGAGGAAGAAACTAATTCTTAAAACTAAACTAATCTAATAATTTGAGTATGAAATGATCCTCTTTACAAATCAGATCTCTCTCTTTAAATACTGCTAAATTCTCTAAGATAGATAATCTTGCTAATTACAATTATATCCCTCAATTAAAAGCCAACTAAAATTCGACTTAAAGGATAGAAATCGGGCTTTGATCCGATCGATTGGCTCGATCCGAGACAGTTTCACTGGTTTGTCCTCCGAATGCCATATCTCGAGCTCTGTTTGTCCAAATTAAGAATATGACCTTTCAAATCGAAGGTTTCGAAGTCTAGTTTCCAATGCAGTTGGAATCGCACCATTCCGATATACGAAACAATACTTACGTCCAAAGAGAGTG
This sequence comes from Bassia scoparia, assembly GCA_008642245.1. NCBI lineage: Eukaryota > Viridiplantae > Streptophyta > Magnoliopsida > Caryophyllales > Amaranthaceae > Bassia > Bassia scoparia. The sequence continues at coordinate 4,414 of SNQN01010728.1, read as the reverse complement.
ACATGTTTCAAAATCGATGCTCGCAACAATCATTCTTGTGTCCGTCTACTCCTAGCTCCTTGCTACTCCTTGTAAAGCTCTGTAGAGCTCGCAAATAATTCCCAATATCAATTCAACTCAATGAAGTAACCTAAACCTTATTCAAACACTAAACAAACAACATTAGTAGCAAAGAGAGCCTTAGAAGGCCAAAAAAACATTCAATATATGTTAATACAATACATCAAACTCCCCCAAGCCAAACTCTTTGTTGTCCTCAAGCAAGCTCATCTAGACTCTCAAGTCAAGCACGTCTCACCCCATAATGCAACACGCAAAATGCTCATGACCAATTTCCCCGACCAAAGATCCTTATGGTGACGTGGGGCGCGCCTCAGCGTATAGCTCGGGCGCGCGGCTTGTACTACATCGAGGTGCTTTTGCGTGGGCTTGAGCACGGAATCCGCACGTGAGTGCGTTGGGTAGTGTTGTCGAATGAGGGAGTCGCCACCGTGCCTAGAAAGGTTATTCACGGACGCCCGAAACGTTGGTCCAAATCAATGCCCCACGTCAATAAGTAACGCGAGCGTGTCGGACATGTACGAATCAGATCTGTAACCCAATTCGCCCGCATGTAGCGGCCTCATTCGGTCTCATTGCAATTCCATTCATCATGATTATTTAATGCACATAACTTACGTTTTTTAGCACCTTAGAGCGAACTAACCTAAAATTACAATGAAAGTGTGTTATATTATGCACAAGGGACTACTAACCTAGAAATTGTGACCACTTTGTGTTAATCATGTTAAAACGGTGCCTAAAACAGGTTGTCCATAGTTAATCTGATTTAAAGTGATTCACATAATTCCGTCTTTGTTTAGCAAAACTATATATAAAGTTATACAACACTGATAAGATGCAATGATTTGAAGTGCATAAACTTCGAAGTATATGCAAACTCTTCTTACCCTAAATCTGCAAAGAACAAAAGTTGTTTGTAAAACGCAATGAAACGAATCATTTGCCTTGAATCGCTACATGAAAACAAAGGAAATAATTGTTAGTCCTTGATAAACGCAAGCGCAATGATCTTTCGCCTTCAATTGCTATACAAGAAATAAGGATTTAGTATTGACAATGAATAATAATAATGAAATGAAAAACAAAAACCAATGAAAACCTTGCAAACATTGTGAAAACCCTACTATTTACATGAAACAAGTTAAAGTGAGTTTCTACATTGCTTTTAATTATATTAAAAAACTCATAACAATGGTTAGTCAATATTAAAAGGAAGTGAGAGAGATTATTGGTGAGTAATCTCAGAATTCAACCTTTTGTTATCGCTTGTTATTCGAAAGAGAATCGATGCTTGAATTTAAACGAATGTATGATGTGTTTAAAGTGTTTTCGAGAGAGAGAGAGAAAAGAGAGAGTATGCAGTGTTATGAAATCGTTGGAAGTGTGAAAGCGTGCTCGACTGAGCAAGGCAAGAGTGTATTTATAGGCAAGAGGCAATTTTCGAGCAAATAAACCTGCGTATATACGCTGTATATGAGCGTATATACGCTGCTCCTGCGTATATACGCTCCGAACAGCGTATATACGCTGCTTGCTTCCATAATTTTTTGGAAAATTCGTTATGTGCATATGAGCGTATATACGCTCCTGTTAGCGTATATACGCTCCTGTGAGCGTATATACCTATTCTGCTATATATTTTCCAAAACTCGAAATATTTTGATTTCCTCGATTTTATTCTGATTTCCCTTGATTCAACGCACCTAGACACCCTTGCCTCCAAGCAAAGTCATTCCACGTATTTCCGGAGTATTTTTCTAATTATTCATGTATTTTCTGCGTATTCTGCGTATTTAAGCATTGCAAAATTCATAGAAATCATAGAAAAATCAGAAAAATAATTTAAAAATACTGGCAGATTCAGAAAAAATGTGACGGACATGATGAAATCAAAAAGCATGAGAATCGCCTTTGAAAACCTTTTGAAACCTTTGAGAAAACCGAAAAAATATTTTGCCTTGCCTTTGACCTTTGCTCAATATTTCCGATATGACCTTGCGATTTCCAACTTTTGTGAATTCAAAGCATCTTTTCTGATTCAAAACTAACGCGAGACGCGTAGTTCATCACGGATTACTCATTTGGGAGACACATTTTCAGGTGTCTACAAGAAGCCCCCACTTTGACTGAGTCTGAAGAGACGATAGTCTCGTAAGACGAAAGTCAAAGTATCGATTCGGGACGGAGAGCAACTCAAGACGTTCTGCGACCCTGAGTTACCCTGTTCGCCGGTACCTGCAAAACAAATGTTAGTTTACCTGTTACCGTGCCCCAGCGGTGTTGTGCCCTCGAAGCGCCTGGACCTCGGGTGGTTTCTCCCTACGTTGACTTTGGCTTTTCGGGAAGTTGCGATGTGTGTGTGCGGAATTTCTGGTGCGCGAGAAAATTCCAAAACCCGCAAGAATGCGCGAACTTCTTGACGGGAGAAGATTCCAAAACCCGATGAGATGTGGATTATATAGCGGGAAAATCGTAGACCCGAAAGATGTATTTGCTTAGATTCTGTAGCGGAGAAACCGTAGACCCGAAAGATGTATTTGCTTGAGATTTCTGTAGCGGGAGAAACCGTAGACCCGAAAGACGTATTTGCTTGAGATTTCTGTAGCGGGAGAAACCGTAGACCCGAAAGTGTATTTGCTTGAGATTTCTGTAGCGGAGAAATCGTAGTCCCGAAGCGTGCATATGTGAACTTCTGGTGCGGAGAAGATTCCAAAAACCCGAGAGAGAGTGTGTATGCTTTGGAGGTTGCTTTGAAATGTCGACCGTTTGAATGCCTTGAAGAATTCTGGATTTATCAAATTAAAGGTATTTTGTAATTTTGCGCTTGGAGGTAATGTTGTAATTTGCAAAGTTTTGAAAAGTGTGCTTGATATTCCCGGAGTTTGACGACCGTTGGGATGATCGAAATAATGCGCCGACAACCAAGAAGACAAAATGGGAAGCAGGTTGAGCGTATATACGCTCAGACCTGCGTATATACGCTCAGTATCTCTTTATATCAAGATTTAAGCGTATATACGCTGCTTTGGAGGGTTTTATTTCCAGTTTGCTGTGTCTTTGTGCTTGCTTGCCTTTTCCCCAAACCTCGCTCAAGTTCTTGCTTAATTCAATCCAAGAGAAGTTAGAAGCTATCCTTTGAAGATTCACTCCAGAATTCAGGTATAATCCCTTCAATTCTTAATTTTTGTCTCATTCCTTCAATTTAAGGATTTATGATTCATGATTCATTTTGCTTGAATTTGCTCATGTTGGTTGCTTGCAATTGTTTGGCATTGTGTTGCCTTTGCTTGTGCTGTTTGTTTTGAATTTTGAGGTTGAACCTTGAATTATATGTGCTTGAACACCACCCCAATTTGGCCGAATTTCTTCCCCATTTTTGGCCATTCTTTTGTTGAATGTGCTTGCAATTTGCCTAGGTTGCTTGGGATCTTCTTGAATGTGATTTTTCTTTGTGGTGAACCTTTGATGATTTTGCTTGAATATTGATGAACTATGTATGTCTCTCCGTTGTT